>JAOANR010000010.1:9058629-9342189 GCA_030278955.1 Hygrophila difformis
AGGTTTTTCTCTCGTTTCACAGATAGTAGGAGTCTTGATGATAGCGATCACTGTTGTTAAGATTTAATCTGCTATCTAAAAAATCTTTTCCATCTGGAATAATTGGGAAACTGGATAGCAGATGTTTGCAGTCAGATCACCCCAGTTGTTTCTGGCACTCTCTTTAGCAAAAATTCTTCTCATCTCCGGCTATTTTCATCTCTGTGTATCAACTTCTGTCTAACCCGCCTTATATTTTGGGTTATTTAATTTTACACTTCTCTATAAATTTATGCATGATTACTATTATGGTAGATATTGTGGTCGATATTATTTTGGGATCCTTCACTTGGACACAGGAGTCTTGATTTTAAATCAGATGTTTCATAATAAATTTCCAACAAAAATTCATTTATAAATCCGGATCTGAGTAAGGGATATATTCGACAAGTTATGGACTAATTCACATCCGACTGGGGGTTGATTTTGGGAAATTAGAAGCAGAGGTCAGCGATTAGGTCTCACCTAGACTGAAAGGGTCAGTGTTCTTATTGAGAGTCTAGTACCTGATAGGGAAGATTTTCAGATTTATTATTTTCCAAAATCGCTGTTTGTTGGAATTCTTGTATAAATATTGCACTGGGTCAGATTCCACTTGGATTCCGATAAGGTGTGACAGATAATACTAGAGGAACAATATTCGGGCCTTGGTTATTTTCTAAGGTAGGTTGAGTATTCTTTCAAACCGCTATCTTCTTCTGCCAAAGCCTATTTTTGAGTTCTTAAGTGAGTGCATCCGGAACGAACTAATTTATTAGTTCGTTTCATTAGTTTGTATCTCATAACCACCCGACGGGAAGTGAACACTGCGAGCGGTTCACCGAGAATAGGGAGTTCTTGATCCACACCTCCGGTCATTCTGACTGGGGGCTTTCTTTTACTACCAGGGTCAGACTTTCAAAAACCCCCGAGTGATAGGATTTTAAATGCTTTCTTTACCGCTTTCTTTTAACTGCTTTCGTAGAGGTCACTCGGTTGTGTTGAGAGTTGTGTAACTGCTACTAGGACAGAGAGTTAAGGGATAGTTCAGGGCTTGATTAGAATCTTTGGGCGTGACATGGGGAATGATAGCAGTAACTTGGCATCTCAATAAATGATTTGTCGGGTGTTGCTTGTCCACCACAGATAAATAACATACCTCTGCCGGGGGCAGTTGTATATCTGTGGCATCTTAGATTTTGTTGTCTTAAGGCATGTAATTCTTACTGTAAGTACCTGTCTGTTAAAGGGAACATAGTATAGAAGCATGAGAGGTTAGCTAACTGACGGACTATCCCAACGCTAAGATCTGTGTAATTAAAATGGAAGTTTAACCTGTGTTTCATCTGAATCTTGTCCAATCTTTATTCCTTTTCTTCTGTCCCTTCTGTCATATTTAAATCTGCTTTCTTAGATAATCTTAAACCGCTTTCGTAGACTAATTTTATTGTCTTCTTAGATTAATTTAATTCGCTTTCTAGAATACTTTTATCGGCTCTATTTTAATTGCTTTCTTAATCTGATTAAATTTCTGTCAAGTAGTTGTTAGTCAAATCACACACTTGATTCGAGTAACCGAGTGGAAAATCTTAGTAAATGACGTGGGACCTGCTTCTATCGCACATCCTCCAGTGAACGATCCGGTCTTACTATAAATTACTCGCAATTTTTGACACCGTGCGCTTTCGGGAGCACAGTTTCTTAACTACGAGCAATGAAAACATGACTACGTATAAATATATCCCTAATCACAACTCCGCCATCATAAATTGGTTTCATTAAATAAAACCTAAACCAGGATCACGACTTTTCAGAAAATACTCATGTAGTGGGAATTAGTCAAAAGTTTCATGGCGGGAAATCTTATGGCAAGAATTGATGAGAAGTATCATGGCATATTTGCCGGGGATCCTCAGTGTGACAGGCTGAAGGTCAACCTATCCCGGCTATGCCATGAGATTTGTCAGCATTTCATGACAGAGAGGACCACAACACCATTTGAAACCAAAGCACCATACTTGAGTAATAAAAAGAATAATAATCTTGATACATCCCTAAACCCTTTCCCGTGAATCATAACTCTATTCATTTAATAAATCTAACCTGGTATAATTTTAGCAAAAGCTCGAGTTAACGAAACTTGTCAAAAGTTTCATGGCGCCGTTGCCGGGGAGGATGCAGCGTCGTTTATTAAGAGGATTACATTCCTGATTACTCCTAGATTAGCTTAGATTAGTCTAGTTTAGTGTAATATATCTAATCCCGAACAGAAAAAGTACCCTCAAGATTAATTGAACATTTAGAGTACCAAGACTCTAAATGTGAGGATGTTGAACTGAGGAGAAAGCCTAACCTAATGGGTATTTATCTGTCTTGCAGGAAATTCGGAACCAGCCAAAAAGAAGGAGCAGAAAAGCAAGGAAAACCAGGTTCTTGGTTGGGAAAATTCCACAAATCTGAGAAATTATTTTCGGAATTTAAAGAAATTTAAGATCGGAATAAATCTTGCAGATAAATGGAACTGACCCAACCTAATTTTATGCAAGTAGATTATTTTAAATAATGGCCCAATGATTTGAATTTACCTTGGACTGAATTCATTCAGGACCGACTCAAATAAAATGGACGCAGGCCCAATATCACACTCGGGCCCAATCCGTTGAAAATTTGAAAATTCAAAAAGTTTGTCGCGGACTGACCATTTTGTCGCGGAACAACGTTCCGCGACCAAGTGCAACTCCGCGACAAAACACCCCTTATCGGCAACCCTTGTTTGTCTTTGTCGCGGAGTGACCATTTTGTCGCGGAACAATGTTTCGCGACCAAATGGTGCAATTCCGCGACAAAATCTCACTCATCTCTGAACCATTGTTTGTCTTTGTCGCGGAGTGATCATTTTGTCGCGATGCCCAGCATCGCGCCCATGTGCAAATTCCGCGACAAAGTTATACTCATCCCTAAACTCTGCTTGTCCTTGTCGCGGAACATTTTGTCGCGGAGCATGACTCCGCGACAGAGTTCCTATTCCGCGACACGGACACACCACTCCATTCTTTCTCGCCATTTTGTCGCGGTACACTTTGTCGCGGTGCATGACTCCGCGACAAAGTCCCACACTCCGCGACACCTCTAATGTCGCTGAGCCTGGTCGCGTAATCCTGTTCCGCGACCATGGGCTAGGGTTCCGCGACGGCCCATTACTATTTAAACCTCTCCGCCTCCCTCTTCTTCCCCACGCATTCGGACTTAGAAATTTTCGAAAAACACTCTCGCACACTCGAAACCTCTCCCGAAGTACACCACTTTGTTCTTCGCACCTTTCGAACGCCAAACCCAAGGGAAACTCTGCCCAAATTTTCGCAACCCTTATGGAGCCATCAGAACCTTCATCTTCGTCTTCTCCGAAGCAAACCGAGCCTTGGTAAGCATTGCCCACCCTTTTCGTACGCGAACCACTGCCCTGTTTTTGTGATTTTGGGGATTCTTGCGTTATTACTCTCGATAATGTGTTAATGGGCCCCCTCTTGGTTGTTTGCACTTAGTTGATTTTCAATTTTAGTGGTTCGGTGTATTGGGCATGTATGGATTTTGATTCCCTGTTTTTTTCGTTAATGGCCGAATGTGGTGTTGGGGTTTGGTACTTTGGTTGGTTGATATAGGGGCACAGATAGAAGTGTTAGGGGTTTTAGAAATCTTGATTCCATGAAGGCTAGGGTTTGGCAGTGGTAGATTCCGCCATGGTTGTGGGTTTTGAGTTTTGAGATTCTGTTGCTTTTGTTTGTTCTAGTCTATTTTGCTCATGTTTTGTCTGTTTGATCTTGATCCCTCCTGGATTGTTGAATAATCTTGAAAAAGTGAGAGTTAATGAACATAGGAACACTGCATGGGTATCAATATGCTGTTGATGTTCTTGATTATAGAGCATGAACGATTTTGTGGTTTTTGAATATGTGAGGGATGAAAATGCTTTTAATCCCATGTTTTGGCTCGAGTAAAGGCATGATCCTGTGTTAGTGTTTCACTTTGCTCATGTTGCTTGCATGCCACTGTCCTCTTTACTCCACATTAAATGCAAACCTTTTTGGCAAGTATTTGAGAGTATGTGGCAATCTGTGTAAAGTGTATGTTTGTTTGGTTTTGGGCAGCCTGCGCCACCACCAATCCCCTTTCCATCAGATTTCACTTTTTCACTAAAAGACAAAAAATAGTACTAGGAATTTTGGTTGACAATGTGTTTTTGTTCCCAATGGAACTAAAGAGTGTGAGTTAAGTAGCAGTATTTTGCCACCCCAACTGCTACCTTTTTACAAAAATCCAAAAATGGGACCACACACATCCCACTTTTCATTAAATAAAAACAAGTCAACCTTTTCAAAATTAAAAATAGTGTTTGCATTTTCTTGAATGTTTTAACTGTCCAATGACAGTCCAAGCAATCCGGAAATAGCGAATCCATCTCGCCACGCCTCCATTGCACACTCCATTCTCGAGCCATCCATTCCTCCATCATCTTCTCATTCCATTTTCAACAAGTGCCTCGAGCTTGTTTAATAAAATTGGAAAAACAAACTTTTGGGCCCAATGGCCCACTAAAAAGGGAATTTTTGGTCCAATGACCACTTCACTTTTATTTTATTTTTATTCCTCCCTTTTGATTGGACTCAATAATCCAATTAAGTTATCTCCTTTTAGGTCCTAAGGCTTAGTACCTTACATTTGGATCTTTTAATAAACTCAAGATTAAATCACCTAAATCACATTTCGAGCTTAGCAAAGCTCAAAATGTGAGGATGTTGGTTTTCACACCTGAGTAGTCTTTGAAAACTCATAAAAAATTGTTGGATGCTTCTAAGCACTTTGTCCTTTTTCAGGAACGCATTGGTAGTGCACTCAGGCATCGGATTGCCTGACTGCACATATGAGGCTGCTGGCAACCAGGCCTCAATTGATCGAACAGAGATCAAGGACGCAAGAGAGGCCATCAAATCAGTTTATAAGGTGCCTCTGGACCACACTACGGACGAAAAGTTGAAACTGTCTCCGGGATGGGACGTGCATATTCCTCCAAAGGAAAGGTCGATAGTCGCTGCATCGATAGAGAGGGACTACTATCACTTCCTGAAAAAGTTTTGGATAAGGATGATGGGGTATGCCCCCCAAGACGAAAAGACAACTCCTGAAGTCCATCATGAGCGCATCCAATTGAGGTTCAGAGAGCACAGGGCTGTGTGGAATCGGCATGTGGAAAAGGGAACAAAAGATCCAAATATAGCTGACTTCGACATCATCATCCCTAACCAGATCGTAGATCCTCAAGTTCGGATGGCCTTCGAACACAAATACATGGATCTAAGTAGGGTTATCAACAGTGGGGCCATCATGATGTATGAGGCATTTCCATTTAAGTGGAATCCGTATCTGTTTGAAGCAAAAGGACCAGTGGAGCAGAGGTGGATTACAGATCTAGCTCGGGCCAGGCATCGAGAGCTAACCTTCAACCTGTACAAACGCCTCAAAAATGCGGAGAAATTTGAACAAAGCCGCAACACCTCACTGTTGAACACAATGAGGAAGATGATCAAGGATGCACGCGAGCAATGGGACGACTTGACTACTGTCTGGGGGAAAGGAAATCCAAGTATCACTGAGTCCTTTCTGGAAGAAGGAGTAGTACTACCTGCAGATGAGGTACTTGAAACCATCTTCACACACAGAAAGTATGGACAGTACGGGACGAACAAAGATGATGAATTTCCCCAGCACATAGCAGTACTCAGGGATCAGCTACAAGTGGATATACGCAAAGGTGGCTGGAAACCCAAAAGGAAAAATGAAAGGCAGTTCAATTTGCTATCAAAAGCTGAGGCTGGGATGTATCTCACGTACGATTCGGCAGAAGACATGTCCTACCTGGAAGGGATTCAAAAGGATCTGGTAGGGGGCATGATAGATCGGTACAGGGACTCCTACTGGGAATTGATCATGGAGATGGACAAGTTTGCACTGGAATATTGCAACAGTACTGCTAATGGAAAGAAGGTCTGCACTATAACAACAATGTTCGGAGTAAGTTCTGCTCCAAAATCAAGAAGGACTGGGAGGACCAACTGAGGAGAATCTCTCAAAGGAGTTTTATTGAGGATTATTTGCAGCGCGCCGAGAAGCAACTAGGCTACGAGGGTGAACCGAACAGGGAAGAGGATCCTGACGCTGAAATTGATGCATACTTCTCCACTCCCCCTGAGGCCAACCCACAGCCTACCCAGCCAGCAATACAAGCTTCAGCTTTGCCGCCTAGAGGGCAGACTGAAGTACAAAAGGTTGCTACGACCGAGCCAGTGGTGCAGCAAGAAGCAGTCCGGACCCCAGTACAGCCAGCTCAGACTGAAACGACAACATCTGCTGTAGCACCTGCCACCACTAAGGCACCCATACAGCCCGAGAAAACCTCCACTACTGTTGTTACATCTGAAGGTCAACCGGGAACGAGGAGAAGGTTGATAAAGTCCGCTGATAAGGATAAGCCAGCAAGGGCTCCGGAAAAGAAAGTAGAGATCAAGGAACCGGAACCAACTGTTAGGAGAGTGGCAGAGCCCACGGATCCTAAGGACAAAGGTAAAAAGCCAATGCCGCCGCCACCCCCGAAAAAGAAGCACCAGGTGATATCCGATGCTGAGCTAGCCATAAAGATGTACAATGAAGAGCTTGCATCAGCTGGTTTGCTGGATCAAGTAACAGGTGGTTCGGGAATAGAAAAATTGACTGAGGAAGAACGCCTGGAAATGGAAAAGAAAGCTGCAGAGGAAGAGCAGATCCGAAAGAATATCCAGCAAACAAAGGATGAAGAAACTACCAGAAAAATGCAGGCTGAGCTGGAAAGCAGGAAATCTGCAGAGGTTGAGCGGGGTAATGAGGAGGACTTTGAGCTGAAGATCACTGGAGAAGTGCAAGGGCGTGGTTTGAAAATCAAAGAAGAACAACCTCCTGCATGGACTGGCCCCACTGCACATGATGCTGAGACCATCCGAGGGGATATAAGGAAAAGGCTTAATGAACAGATCGAAACAAGAATCGATGCTGGAGGAAAGCCACATCAAATCAAATATCAGACAAAAGTAGGTCAAGTGATCGATCCTCTCGTGGGCACAGCCAGAATTGAAGAATTCATCACTCAAGGAGGCCCGTCGCACCAACCTGAACAGTCAGAAGGGCCACAAGACTCCATAGATCCGGTAGCACTGGCCAAAACCTTGGAAAAGCAGCCAGACGACCCTCTCATGACCTCTGCACTTAAAGAAAAGGTTCAAGGAATTCTGACTGAAGCTGCAGATGGGAATGATTCGGAAGAAGAAGCTCGGCAGGAGGAACAAGAATTCATGAATCAAATGGCGCCTATTTTCCAACGTCCAGTTGGACGAGCTGCAAGAGTTAGGGAGGAGGAGGAGGTATCAACTGATGTTGATGACCGTAATTTTCATGTAACTGCATCTTCTTCACCTGTAAACTGTGAACTCAATACGATGAAACATGTAATTAAACAGGTTGAGGAGGCAGTCGGAGATGAAGCAGCCCATGGAGAGCGAGAGCCGAGTCAGAGGGGAGATGAGGCTGAACCAAGGAATGACCAGCCACAGGAGGGAGACGAGCAAACAGACTGGCACTCGAGTGACGACGAGTCCGTCAGATCCATTCGACCAGTCGAGTTTTGGTCTGAAAACACTGTAAGGCAAAGAATGGGCGTCTCAAAAGAATATGGGAAGAAAAAGCTAAGCGAAGAACAGATCCAGATCAAGTTCAATGGCAACAAAGAGAATGCAGAGAAGTATAAGAAGTTGCAGAAGATGATAGTGCCAGATAAAGGGTTCAGACCCGATGCATTGTCACACCCCACTGTTGAAACTTTCTACAGAAATCAAGAGTGGGGTAACTTCATGTTGCATCATGACGAAGATGGGTTCGTGGAGCTAACAAAGGAATTCTTCTGCAACATCGATGAAGCTGCCAGAACAACATGGATCCGGGGACAAGTGATCAACATTGCACCTGATTGGCTGAACCAGTTCTTCGGGACTCCAGAGATTCAAAGCGAATTTCCCCCTGGTGAGATCATGACAAAGAGAGCCAAAACGACTGAATATGCGAAGTATGCAACATTGGCTAACAGCATGACAAGCGTGACCGCCCCTGGACACACATTCAATGCAAAATGGCTGCGGATACAATTCATGCCAACCTATGAGTTCTACATGTCCAAGATCCGGCCCAACTCGCATCCGCACACCACATCTGGAAATGTGTTAATGGGATTTGCAAGAATGTGGAGCGGAGCAAAACTTAATGTAGGGAGGCATGTATTCGAGGTGATGATAACCCGCATAAAGGATAGACAGGTGCTGTGTTATCCGAATCTGATTAGGAGAATCTGCATAGCTCAGGAGTTGATTTGAGCGCGTTTGAGGGCGACACAGTGGTGAAGGTGAACCCACCTATCAGTGTGCCAAGACTTCCTTTATGTGAGAGCATCAAATATTCCCTTCCCCAACTGTCCGTCAGAGGAGATTCAGACGCTCAATCCTCCTTCATATCGGGTGAGCAGGCATCAAGGAAGCGAAAGAGGCAGCCGAAGACAAAGAAGGGAACACAAAACACCTGTGCTGATGCAGGACCTTCGAATGTTCGAGAGGAGCCTCCTGCGGACCAAGAACGGACTGAGACTCCAATCCCACCTCCGACTCGACCTCAACCTCAGATGCCTCCTCAAAGCCAAAATGTATCTCAGTTCCCTGCTGATTCCCAAACGATTGAGATGGTGAGCAGAATGAGTCAGTCTATGCTCGAGGGAATGAAATCCATGACTGATGTAATTTTGGCAAGCCAAGAGGGACAGCAGAAGAGGGCAGAAGAGGAGCGTGAAGAGCGAAGGAGGGAGAGAGAAGAGGAACGCGAGGAACGTAGGAGAGAAAAGGAAGAGAAACGGAAGGAGAAGTTGGAGAAGGAAAGGAGAGACGAGGAATTCAGAATGATGATGCTGGAAAAAGAAGAGAAGAATCGAAAAATGGTGGAATCACTGATCCTTAGTCAAAATCAGCTCCTGCAAACCTTACTCAAGAAGATCCCTGACGAAGCTGGCTCCTCCAGGAAATCAGACGAGAAGAAAGATAGCGACCCCTGACTCCATCATTTCTGAGCTTAATTGTAAATATCATATAAGAGAATTTCAATTCATCCATGCAAGATAAGTTTGATTGCAAATGAAATCTCTTGTAATTGATATAATTACTGCTTTCAAATTGGGATTTTGCAGCCCCAACAACAATCTTTGTCTTTATTTGGTTCTTTTATTTCTGAAAAGATGTCTGACAGTCCAAGATGAATAAGTGACTGTCAGGCCAAAAATATGCTGTTGACATACTCAGTATGTCAGCAGTGCCTCTTTACTGCTTTCAATTAGATAACCAGCAAAAATATGCATAAAATTGCTCTAAATTCGCATGTTGAATTTAGGCTTAGAATTAAATTTTCAAACTTTTAAATTGGGATAATATAATTGAGAACATACATGACATGAAATCCTGAGGTTTTGAGCTATAAAAATTTAATGATGCGATCAGCTTATTGGGTAATAAATCTGCATGTTAGAGATTTTGATTGAATAGATTGTTAGAATTAAGCTTCGATTAAATTTGAGAATATTGCATGACATGAATCAACCCAACCTTGTGAGATTTGAGCCATGAGTCACTTTTACTCATTCATCTTCTTTGATGTGTGAATCATTTTGATTAAAGGAAACTAGAACTTGCAATTTGGACCGATTCAAGACCATGCCATATTCCCGAAATCGAGAATATGATCGAGGCACCTAGAAAACCCAAATTCTTGGCCTTCGTTTAAAATCCAAACCCAAAAATATTTTCCCTTTAGGATTAACCAATTTGAGCCTATAAGCCTAATTTTTCTTTGAAACCCTCTATATTATTCCTAGCCTTACAAAAAGACCAAGAAATTCAAACCCAAGTGTGCAGGAATGAATTCTATCAAAGGCATTAAGTTTGTGATCATCATGAAAACTATAAATCGGTATTCTATAAACCGATTCAAAAAAAAAAAAAAAAAAAAGAGAGAGAGAGAAAAATGAACAAGGTTGAATTTAATTCAACACAAAATAAATTGCAAATGACAAAGCAAATTAGACATAGTCTAATGTCATGCAATATGAAAAGAAAAACAAAAGCAAAAGAAAGAAATAAATTGATGGTCATAAAATAAAAATGCCAAGTTATGATGGAATTAAATTCTTGCCACTTCTTAGCCCAATAATTTCCCTTTCCTACCTAATGTTACAACCGTACGCCCCGTTATAACCCTTAAATAAGACCTCGTGATCTTGATTTGAAGAAATGAGCCGGAGACGAGTTGGTCTGATTGCAAGCTTATGGGATAATTTAATTAAAACTGATTATGAGCGTTCACTGACTGAACCCCAATTGAGAGTGAGTGATCCTTCCGATTCTCTTATAAGTGAGGCTCTGTTTCATTAAGAATATTCATGTTATGCCTTAATTCTAATTTTTAATCTTTGCATCTTTCAAACATGATGTTCATGAAGGATTGATAATAATGTTTGATTTGTAGGCCCGATGTAGTGAGCAAGTATCATTTTATTAAACACTGCAATCAAGGGAATTTAACACTTGTAGTTTTTGATTGTCTTATCCCAATCTAAAAAGAATGATATTTATGAAGCCACGAAAATGAATTGAATATGTAGAGTCCGTGTTCCTAGGAACATTGACTCTGACTGCTCGGGGACGATCAGTATTAAATGTGAGGATGTTGATAATGGCCAAAAATGACCATTATTTTCAATCCATTTCCGTGTCTTAAACGGGCATTTGATCGCATTCCGGTCTTACATTAAGTAAGAAAGCAGTCGAATTGGACTAATTTATGCATAATTGTAAAAATAATAAGCTGGTGTGAAAAAGACATAAATATGTAATTTTATTACATATTTATGTTAGAAAAATCCAAAACATGAGAAAAACAAAAGGAAACAAAAAGATGGGAAAAAGATAGAAAAGCCCACAAAAAGAATATTCTCGGCCCATCTGGCCCAATCCAGCAGGCCCAGGAAGACCTTTGTCGCGGAAGCCCCTTGGCGCGATGCATGGTTCCGCGACAAAGGAACACTCCGCGACCAAATGGCCCAGATGAAGAAGAGACCAGCCAAAGCCCCTTGGCGCGATACCTTTGTCGTGATGTGCTGTTCCGCGACAAAGGTCCATTCCGCGACCAAGATACATTTTTTAGAGACACAAGACCCAGTCGAGAAGCTTTGCCACATGCAGTGTGTTCCGCGACCAAACTTGGTGCTCCGAGACAAAGCTGTGATGTGTGTGATGTCTTGAGACACAATGGGCTCAAACCAAGGCCCATGAGCTTAGGGTTTCCCCTCTATAAATATGAGGTGTTTCCTTTAAGCTAAAGGTTGGAAGAATTTTAGAAAAACTACACCTTCTTGAAGACAAGTGAGGGAGTTCAGTAGTTTAGTTTAGTTTAGGGTAGTTTAGTTAGGTTTTCTTTTGTATTATTTAATTTATGCATTAGTTAGACATAGTTTACTGCACTTTGGTTAGATAGCCAGTTTTTATACCTTGTTTTTGGTTCTAAACTTTTGTTTAAAGGTTTGTGGTACTCAAACCATGAGTATGAACAACACCGTTTAATAAAATGGGAAAACATTCTCCATTTGTGTCCCAAAATCATGAAATGGGTCTCACACCCCATGGATCTTTACTGTTTTCATTTTCCTTGGGTCATTTGACCCTTGTTTTTGCACTTTAATGTCGCTGCTTGGTGACTTTTTCTTGGGATAATGTTGCATGCTTATGGATGATCAAGCTTAGATTAGGGTTTCTTAAGTTTTAAGTTTGCTTTATTTCTATTTTGTTCAAGCATGTCCTAGCTAGATTCAAATTCTGTTTTGTTATTTTAAGCCTAGTTTAGCTTTTGAATCTGAAATGGGTGAGATCACACATAATGCATGCCACTGTTCCACTTTACTTTTCTGACATGTGTCCTGGACACACCATTGTCGCGGAATAACTCTTGTCGCGGAACCACGTTCCGCGACAAAATGGTGCTTTGGCGACAAAGGTGCCAAAGGACATTTGTTGGCCATTATTTTAAAACCCTTGGTCGCGAAACACCCCTTGGCGCGGAACCACGTTCCGCGACAAAATCTTGATTAGCGACCAAGGACCCAAATACTTGTGATTTTATTCTGGAAGGGCTTTGTCGCGAAGCAACCTTGTCGCGGAACCACGTTCCGCGCCAAAAATCTCATGTTCCGCGACAAGAATTATGCCTTGTCCAACTTTCTACCTTTTTGTCGCTATGCCCTTGTCGCGGAACCACGTTCCGCGACAAAATTTTCTTTACTTAGCGACAAAACAAACCCTAAACTTTCAAAATTCCATTTCTTTTATTTCCCACCCCTTTGTCGCGAAATCTTTGTCGCGGAGCCATGCTCCGCGACACGAACCCTGTATCGCGACAAGGTGGCGCCTTTTGCCAAGCTTTCATTCTTCATCTCACCCCATTAATTAATTGAACCTTTATATTAATATTTTGAGGTTGAAATCCAATGATCTCAACCCATGATTAAATTGATATAAAGAACTTTGTTCAATTTCCCATTAAAAGATTCTTCTACAAATGATTAAACTCTAATGATCTAAGTATATAATCCGGACTGTAATTAATTAATTAATTATGGAATGAGAGATTATTTAGACCATAAAGAGTAATTATGGAATCATTTCCATACCTTGCATGAGAAACCAATGTCTCTCATGCAAGATGACCCAAAAATATTTTCTTTTATTTATTTTGTCTTTTCCGTGTTGTGTGAAACAGCTAGTAAGAGATATAACAGACTAATGTTGGCGGGTATTCCCACACGGATAACTAGCTCGTGGTCTGTATATTAATTATTAGAATGTTATCTTGCATGGTCTGGATAATGGTCGGTCGAAGCCTTGGCGGTTCGTCCATCCGGGATTATAATAGCTGCTCAGCTGACTCCTACCCGGATACAGTTTTCTTTTCTTTATCTTAATTTCAAACCTGAATTTTGAGCTGTAATAGTATCAAATGATGTCGATCAACATTGCTTGAATAGTATTACAGCAAGAAAACATGTAGGTTTTTCTCTCGTTTCACAGATAGTAGGAGTCTTGATGATAGCGATCACTGTTGTTAAGATTAATCTGCTATCTAAAATCTTTCCATCTGGAATAATTGGGAACTGGATAGCAGATGTTTGCAGTCCAGATCACCCCAGTTGTTTCTGGCACTCTCTTTAGCCAAAATTCTTCTCATCTCCGGCTATTTCATCTCTGTGTATCAACTTCTGTCTAAACCCGCCTTATATTTTGGGTTATTTAATTTTACACTTCTCTATAAATTTATGCATGATACTATTATGTAGATATTGTGGTCGATATTATTTTGGGATCCTTCCCTTGGACACCGGAGTCTTGATTTTAAATCAGATGTTTCATAATAAATTTCCAACAAAAATTCATTTATAAATCCGGATCTGAGTAAGGGATAAATTCGACAGTTATGACTAATTCACATCCGACTGGGGGTTGATTTTGGGAAATTAGAAGCAGAGTCAGCGATTAGGTCTCACCTAGACTGAAAGGGTCTGTGTTCTTATTGAGAGTCTAGTACCTGATAGGGAATGATTTTCAGATTTATTATTTTCCAAAATCGCTGTTTGTTGGAAATCTTGTATTAAATATTGCACTGGGTCAGATTCCACTTGGATTCCGATAAGGTGTAACAGATAATACTAGAGGAACAATATTCGGGCCTTGGTTATTTTCTAAGGTAGGGTTGAGTATTCTTTCAACCGCTATCTTCTTCTGCCAAAGCCTATTTTTGAGTCTTAAGTGAGTGCATCCGGAACGAACTAATTTATTAGTTCGTTTCATTAGTTTGTATCTCATAACCACCCGACGGGAAGTGAACACTGCGAGCGGTTCACCGAGAATAGGGAGTTCTTGATCCACACCCGGTCATTCTGACTGGGGGCTTTCTTTTACTACCAGGGTCAGACTTTCAAAAACCCCCGAGTGATAGGATTTTAAATGCTTTCTTTACCGCTTTCTTTTAACTGCTTTCGTTAGAGGTCACTCGGTTGTGTTGAGAGTTGTGTAACTGCTACTAGGACAGAGAGTTAAGGGATAGTTCAGGGCTTGATTAGAATCTTTGGGCGTGACATGGGGGAATGATAGCAGTACTTGGCATCTCAATAAATGATTTGTCGGGTGTTGCTTGTCCACCACAGATAAATAACATACCTCTGCGCGGGGGCAGTTGTATATCTGTGGCATCTTAGATTTTGTTGTCTTAAGGCATGTAAATCCTTACTGTAAGTACCTGTCTGTTAAAGGGAACATAGTATAGGAAGCATGAGAGTTAGCTAACTGACGGACTATCCCAAGCTAAGATCTGTGTAATTAAAATGGAAGTTTAACTGTGTTTCATCTGAATCTTGTCCAATCTTTATTCTTTTCTTCCTGTCCCTTCTGTCATAATTTAAATCTGCTTTCTTAGATAATCTTAACCGCTTTCGTAGACTAATTTTATTGTCTTCTTAGATTAATTTAATTCGCTTTCTAGAATACTTTTATCTGCTCTATTTTAATTGCTTTCTTAATCTGATTAAATTTCTGTCAAGTAGTTGTTAGTCAAATCACACACTTGATTCGAGTAACCGAGTGGAAAATCTTAGTAAATGACGTGGGACCTGCTTCTATCGCACATCCTCCAGTGAACGATCCGGTCTTACTATAAATTACTGCAATTTTTGACACCGTGCGCTTTCGGGAGCACAGTTTCTTAACTACGAGCAATGAAAACATGACTACGTATAAATATATCCCTAATCACAACTCCGCCATCATAAATTGGTTTCATTAAATAAAACCTAAACCAGGATCACGACTTTTCAGAAAATACTCATGTAGTGGGAATTAGTCAAAAGTTTCATGGCGGGAAATCTTATGGCAAGAATTGATGAGAAGTATCATGGCATATTTGCCGGGGATCCTCAGTGTGACAGGCTGAAGGTCAACCTATCCCGGCTATGCCATGAGATTTGTCAGCATTTCATGACAGAGAGGACCACAACACCATTTGAAACCAAAGCACCATACTTGAGTAATAAAAAGAATAATAATCTTGATACATCCCTAAACCCTTTCCCGTGAATCATAACTCTATTCATTTAATAAATCTAACCTGGTATAATTTTAGCAAAAGCTCGAGTTAACGAAACTTGTCAAAAGTTTCAAACGTCAACTTGTATGTTGAACATGTTGTTCCCTTTGTCTCATTTGTACCTTGATTGTGCACCTTCCATGTTTGCTTGATGACTTAGAACTAGCCAAAATCATCTGCTTTCGCTCTTTTATTGGATAAGCATCCTTGAATTGCCTCTGACATAGGATTTTAGAATACCATGTCATGTCATGCTAACTGCTTGCTTGTTATTTGGTCCTCTGTTCGATTGAGTATCTTTCAAACACATTGCATTTTAACATAGAATTTAGCCGGCGAGAGGCCAGTCGCCAGCCCTAGGCCGCCGCCAGCTGCTCCGGCCGCCAGCTGCTCCGGCCGCCAGTCCCAGGCCGCCAGCTTCTGCCCCTCAGGCCGCCAGGTCCCAGCCAATCTCGGCCGCCAACTTGAGCTCCGGGCCGCCAGCTGCGTCCCAGCCGCCAACACGAGCTCGGGCCGCCAGGTCCAAGTTTTCTCCGGCCGCCAGCCCCACTTCCAGGCCGCCAGCGCCATCTCAGGCCGCCAGCCTCTTCTCCGGCCGCCAGCGTTGGGCCGCCAGCCTCTTCTGCTGGGGATGCTGGCCGCCAGCCACCACCTTCACAGGGACAGGCTGCCATCCCCTTGCCAGGCTTTGCTGCCTTGTCGTCTGGTGCTATGGCCTTTCAGGTTTGTTCCAATCTCTATGCCTGCTTGTATGTCCATAGGGATGTCAACTTTACCCGTAGGGTCGGGTAACCCGTCGGGTAATCGGGTATCGGGTAGGGTAGGGTAGAGATAATCGGGTAATCGGGTAGGGTATTACCCGAAACCTAAATAAATCATATCGGGTGCGGGTAGGGTACGGATTTCATATATTACCCGATTACCCTACCCGATTACCCGATTAAATATATATATTTATTTATTTATCTATATATACTTATATATATTTAGTTTATATTATATATTGAGATATATTTATATGTTTGTTTATTTATTTATTTATTTTTTATATTTCAAATTTATTAACGTTTGAGATTGGCAGTAAAAAGATCTATGAATTTTTTTTACTGAATATTCTTAAATATTACAATATTTATTTATGTTGTTTTAGCGGTTTTTTTAAATATTCTTTTAAATTTTGTTCTCGTGCAATAATGAATGTTTTATTTATTTTTTTATGGTGAAAAATAATTTTTTTCTTTATTAAAGTTGGATCGGGTAGAGTCGGTTAACTATGTACTCCAATATTTAAGATTTCGGGTACCCGTTTACCCGCGGATAATCCGCTAACCCGACGGGTATTACCCGAATCCTACCCGATTTATAATTTTAGGGTAATAGGGTAGGGTAAGGGTAGGATAATTATATTTCGGGTAGTGAGTGGAGGTGGTCTACCCGTACCCTACCCTACCCGTTTACATCCCTATATGTCCATCTCTTTGCCTGCTTGTATGTTCACTCGATTTGTTCAAATTTGTAATAGGACATTGTCGCGAGGACTCCTCAGGCCACCATTCTGGGTACCCAGGCCGCCACTCCTACTCATGCCGTGTCTCAGCCGCCATCCTCATCAGCTCGGGCTGCCGGGTCTTCTACTCAGGTTTGCTCAACTTACTTGATACGTTAATTCGTCCTTCCTCGCCTTTGCTTGATATGTGTATCATGATAATGCAGATTGCTGAGGGACTACTCATTCCGGATTCTGATGATGAGACTTATGATTTTGACCGCCGGGAGTCCGAGCCTTTTTTACGTCCATTTCATCGCACGACTGCCCACGCAGATGAGACCCGGGAGTTTCTATCTTGCATATGTCCGATTACTCAGGCTGCATTTACTGGAGCCTTTGTTTCGCAGACGAGGTCTATTCGGTCTCATCAGTCTGGCACCACTGCTCCTAGGTCTAAGAAGGCTAAGGCTCCCCAAACCGAAGAGAATGAAGATCAGAGCATTTTGGATAAATATGTTTCATGGGTTCGCCGGATGAAGAGGGGAGGACGCACAGCTGACTGGCGTAGATGGGGTATTGAAGATGTCGTTATTCTTTCTACTAGGCCTGTAGTGATAGATCACCGACTCATCTATTACATCTTGGGCTTCTGGAACTCCAGTGTCAACGCCTTTCAGTTTCCTTGTGGTTTCGTGGGTCCTACGCTTCTTGTTGTGGTCATGATCACAGGACTCCGAGTGGATGGTTCAGAGTTGACACAGTCGGCTTCTGATGATCGAGCTCTTGGTGATGCTATTTGCCCTTCGGGCAAAGAGACTAAGCAGTACGCGGCATTCATTGATAACAATATGACGTCCGAGAGTTCTCCCCGCACTTTGGATGAGCATGTGGCCTTTTTATTGCTATGGTTTAGCCGGTTTATTATCTGTTCGAGGGCTCGGACCGTCTTGCGTTCCGCTCTTCCTCTTGTACGGGCTATTATGAGTGATCCTTCTCCGGCCACCGGTTCTTATTTTCTTGGCACCCTATTCAGTGGTATGGCCAAGATTTCTGGTATGCTGGCTAGTGGGCGAGATCCCACTAATTCGGCATGTGGGCCGTTATGGTTTCTACAGCTCTGGATCCAGCTGTACTTTCCTCGGCCTTTTACTGGCGTGCCTCGTCCCGGTCCGCAGGATGTTGCTGATGGTGACCCGTTAGGCTTGATACTAGCTGCTGCTTCGTGAAGATTGGCAGGGATGGTCTCTTGCAGCGGGACAGTCTAGATATTATTCGATTTTTTCTTCACCACAGGCCCTCTTATCAGGATTTATACATGTATGCCTCCATAGGATGGTTGCTGTCCCAGCTTGTGTGCAAGCCTGATCAGCCACGAGGTCTACATGGAGAGTCCACCTGGAATGTTGGTATGAAGCCCCATATGCTTCTGAGTGGGCTAAAGAGGAAGGATCAGTATAATCCGATCGTGGCTGAGCCGTATTGCCCTCACTTGCTCGCTCGTCAGTTCGGTTGCCATCTCGGACTTCCTCGTAGTGTGAAGTGGCCGGTATCTTTCAGGAGTAAGAGGATGACGGTCGCTGACATCCGGGCAGTAGTTGATTTCTCGTCCCGTCTGACGTTATCTAGCTATCTTCCATTCACTCCGACGGGGACGCTTGCTGCTGGCTTTATGGCATGGTGGACGCCCTACATCACCTCCATCTTGCCCTCCTATGCGCAGATTACAACTCGTTTTGGGGACGTGCGGCGTAGCTCGGCTTCTTCAAAGCGGGCTAGCGTTCATAGTGCCGCTGCTCAGTCGGCAGCTACTCTTGTTTCTAATCGCACCCCGAAGTCAAAAGCTGTTGCAGCCTCCTCATCTCGCAAACGCCGAAGAGGTATATCTCCTTTGTTAACATGTTTCTTATACACTGTCTCTTAGTCTTTTAATATTTCTCTTTTCTTCAGCTGCCGACCATGATAGTGAGGATGATGAGGGCGATGCCCCAGATGACCAGCCTGAGGAGGAGCCTGCGAGTTCTGAGGAGTCATCTCGCAAACGCCAAAGAGGTATGTCTCCTTTGTTAACATGTCTCTCATACACTGTCTCTTGGTCTTTTAATATTTCTCTTTTCTTCAGCTGCTGACCATGACAGTGAGGATGATGAGGGCGATGCCTCAGATGACCAGCCTGAGGAGGAGCCTGCGAGCTCTGGGGAGTCTACTGATGAGGATTACACTGCTCATTCTGATGAGGATAAACTTCCGGTTCTAGTGAGGAGGAGTCGAGTTCAGGTGATGGCGATGAGGATCCTGTAGATGATGATGGTGATCTTATGGTGGCGGATCACGCTGAGGATAGTGTCGCCGGGGATGACAGCTATATGGCGGACCTTCACGAGGCGACGACTATCGTCGATCAGCATATGAGCAGTGTCATTGCTAGGAGTGAGTCATATGATGATATGTTGGCTCGCGCTGACTATATCATCCTCCACGGGGATGATCCCAAGTACGAGACCAAGGCCATAGTGACGGATGCTACTCACCATGCTTCCATTGATCAGGTACCTTTCGCCACTTTGGACTCTTTGTTCAATTCTTGTTTTAGCTAAGCCTCAACATCTTTCCTTCCTGCTTAGGATCCATCCTCTTCTCATGCTGGCGACCATGTCTCTACGTTTGGCTCCGTTACTCCCGAGTTGACTTCTCAGGTACACTTTTAATTACGTCCTCATTTTCTTTTGCCTCTTACTATTATGCAAAATGATTCTGAAGACATCTATCCTCTAGGCCCCTGGAGACCGGATAGGCTCTTCTCTCACCACTCAGGCGGCAGATTGCGCCTCCATGATTAGCACTGCTGATCCTTTGGCGACATCTCAGGTATCCCTTTAGTTGTTTTCTCTTGCTCTTATCTTTCAGGATACGTTCTAAGCGTTGTTTTCCTCTAGACTCATACGGATCAGGCGGGTGCTGATGCTTCAGTCGATTTGACTATACCGCCTACTCGGACAGACCGCTCTGTGACTGACATTTCAGCTCTCTCAGCTGATTTGACTGCGCCATCTCCTCAGGTATACTTCATTTCATCTCTCGTCGTAATAAAACTTTTGTAGTATTCTAACATAGGTTGCCTCCAGGTACCTAAGGACCCTCCTCCAGGCCTTGTGGCCTCTCTTCCAGACTCGGGCACTCGTGCTGCCATAGCCCCATCATGTGAGGCGTTTGACCGCCTCTTTTCCACCCAGACCGGTCCACTATCAGCCGAGGTGGTCTCAGGACTCTATGACATCCTTGATGATGTTAGCTCAGTCCCTGCCTTCATTGAGGACGCCTGCTTCTCGGATTTTTCGGAGCTCATTTCTGATTTGTCCCTTGCTTATCCTCTCTATAGCAGTACAGCAGATCAGTCTGCTCAGGACTTGACATTTATTGATGATCTCGAGGCGCGGCACCGCGAGATTCGTTCCCAGCTAGAGGTTATACTTCCCCAGCACGATCAGGCTTCTATGGTTCTTAGGAGTGAGGAGAGTAGGCAGTCACAGTTAGAGAGTACTGTTGCCCAGGCGAAGCGCGAGATAGAGAAACGGAGAGATGTTATTGCGGAGGCGGAGCGTATTATCAGAGAGCAGAGCTGCATCGCAGATGGAGCTACCGTTGAGCTTGTTATACTTGAGGCTGAGCTGCTCAAGTTGTCTGATCGAGTTACCGCTTTGCGCGCTGATCGTGATCGTTTAGCTGCAGATGATCGTGACTTATCAGTTGAGTTATCGAGAGCCCGTCGACCTCTTCTATCAGCTCGTGCCCGAGCTTCTGCTGCAGCACTTCGTCGCCTTACAGACACCTTTGGGCGTGCCCGTGATCAGTGGGCCGTCACGCGTCGTCGCCTACTAGGTGATGAGACGCTTCCTTCCCCGAGTAGTTAGCACTGCTTTTGCTTTTGTGATTTTTATTCAGTACTCTATTTTGTGTCAGCTCATCGACCTTGTGATGAGCACTTCATTACTCATGTTTGCTGTTTTTGCTACTTCTTTGGCCAACTATGTGACTGGCCACTCATGATGCACTTATGCTGCTTATTCTGACTCCCAGACTGATGGATAGAACATTTTGAGATATTTTGCATTTATATTCTGTTTGTGTTCTTGACCATCGATGTTCATCAACTTGTATGCACCATTGAGTAGTCTTTGAGTTACAATGAATGGTCCTTCCCAATTTGGGGACCACTTCCCCGTTTCATTAGCATGCACTCCTAACGGTAGGATCACTTTCCACACTAAATCCCCTTCGTTGAAGGTCTTGTTTCGAACCTTCTTATCATAGTGCTTTGCCATTCTAGTTTTTTTACGACGGATGTTTTCTAAGGCCATGAGCTTGTCACCATCAGCTGTCTCTAACTCCTGCAGCATGGCTTCTTCATACTTAGATAAGTCTAAGTGATGCTGCTGAGCCACCCTTAGAGAAGGAACTGTTATTTCCAATGGTAAAACAGCGTCATGACCATATGTCAAGTAGTACGGCGTGAACCCTGTAGCTGTGGACTTAGAGTTTCTATAAGCCCATAGGACCTCTGATAAGGTCTCATGCCATTTTCTAGGTTTTTCGCCTACCGCCTTTTTTTATCATACTTATTAGGATCTTATTGGTGGCTTCAGCCTGACCGTTTGCTTGAGGATAGTATGGAGTAGAGTGATAGATGCGGATCCCAAACTGTTTGGCGAAAGCTATAAATTTTTCACCAGTGAACACTGTACCTTGATCGGCAGTGATTGTTTGAGGGATTCCAAACCGATGTATTAACTCAGTCACAAATCTAATTACATCGCCCTGATCGATTTTCCTCATTGGCCATGCTTCCACCCATTTAGTAAAGTAATCAGTGGCCACAAGTATAAATGAATGATTCTTAGATGATGGCGGATGAATTTTCCCAATAATGTCCATCCCCCAACCACGGAATGGCCAAGGCTTAATGACTGTGTGTAATTCTTCCACCGGCACCCTTTGAATTGGGCCGTGCTTTTGGCAAGGCTCACAACCGCGAGCATACGTGATACAGTCCTCCATGATGGTTGGCCAGAAGTATCCATGACGGTGGATGCTCCACCTCATGCTCGGCCCTGCCCGATGAGAGCTGCATATCCCCTCATGGACTTCTCCCATTACCAACTTAGCGTCCTCGGGGCCTATACACTTGAGCAACAATCCATCTATCGCCCTTCGGAATAGTTCACCATTGATCAGCACGTACCGCAAAGCTTTTACCTTAAGCGAGTTATCTCCTCCAGATGACGGGTTCTCGAGGTACTGTATGATCTCAGTCCTCCAATCACCACTCTCTTGTTGGTCCTCATCACTTGTGATGGCTGCAATGTGTGGTGCCCCCCTAGGGCGACAAGACTGCCAGCCTGAAGCAAGTTGAGCAGCCTCGTTGGCCTCTTGATTTTGGCTTCTAGGCACATGTGTGATGGTAACGTCCGAAAATTTGCCCAATAGCTCTAGTGCCGTTTCATAGCACTTAATCAATCTGGGACTCTTGTATTCGTACTCTCCTGTTAACTGCTTCAGGATGACTTGGGAGTCTCCAAAGATTGTAATGGATTTTGCACCCTTCAGCAATGCAGTTTCGAGGCCAAATATCAAAGCTTCGTATTCTGCTTGATTGTTGGTGGTGCCAGGTTCTAACTCCCGAGCAAGCTTCCAATGTTCCCCAAGAGGACTAGTGATTGTAATGCCGGCCCCCGAGCCGCTGCTTGCACAAGATCCATCAAAGGTTAGTTCCCAAGGTTCGAAACCCATAAAGGACGCTTCTTTGGGATCCTCTGGCAAAACCAACGAAGGGTGTTGAGCTAAGAAGTCCGCTAAAGCTTGTCCATTGACTGCCTTTTGGGGGACGTGTACAAGGGTAAACGGACTGATCTTCATAGCCCACTTAGCTTGTCTTCCTTTCAATGCTGGCTTGTGCAAAAGTGTCTTTACCAAGTCAAAGGGAGCTACTACATGGACTGTTCTTGGCAGCATGTAGTGTTCCAACTTGCTGCAGGAGTATACTAGGGCGTAGCACAACTTTTCTAATGCGGTGTATCTTACTTCTGGCCCTTGCAAAGTCTTGCTAAGGTAATAGATAGCCCTCTCCGTGCCTCCTTCATCATCCTGTGCAAGCAAGCACCCTATAGACTCATCGGCGGCCGATACAGATAGTTTCAAAGGTACTCCAAGTCTTGGCGGCACTAATACTGGAGGATTGACCAATGCTCTTTTAATTTCTTCAAATGCTGCTTGATGCTCAGTTGTCCATACGAACTTCTCGTTCTTTCTTCCTTTAAGTAAGGTGGTGAACGCTTTCATCTTGCCTGCAGCATTGGCAATGAATCTCCTTAAGAAATTGATTTTACCCATCAATGATTGCAGTTCTTTGAGATTGGTTGGTGCACGAGCCTCCAAGATGGCTTTAGCTTTATTTTGGTCTACCTCAATGCCCCTCTCATGCACCAGGAAACCTAAGAAGTTCCCTGCTGCCACTCCGAAGGCACACTTAGCTGGATTAATTTTTAATCCATGCTGCCTCATTCGGACGAAGGCACCTTCAAGGTGAGTCAAGTGTTGGCCAAATTCACATGATTTTACCACTATGTCATCAATGTACACTTCAAGTGTATCACCGATTAAATCATGAAAAATCATGTTCATGGCCCTTTGGTATGTCGCCCCAGTATTTTTCAATCCAAAGGGCATGACTACCCATTCAAAAATGCCGACTGGCCCTGGGCAACGAAAAGCTGTTTTATGTACATCATTTTCAGAAATGAAGATTTGGTTGTATCCAGAATAACCATCCATTAAAGATAAAAACTTGTGGCCGGCGGCCGCATCAACAAGCATATCGGCCATAGGCATTACATATTCATCCTTGGGCGTCGCCAAGTTTAAGTTCCTAAAGTCTATACAGACTCTCAATTGACCATTCTTCTTTACAACAGGTACAATGTTTGCAAGCCATTCTACATAACGACAAGTTCTAATGTAACCTTCTTTAAGAAGCTTCTCAATCTCGGCCTTTATTTTTGGGATGGTGTCTGGATCGAACCGTCTTGGCGGCTGCTTATGAGGTCTGAACTCTGGATGAGTTGGTAACTTGTGTTCCACTAGCTCCCTTGATAGTCCTGGCATGTATGTGTACTGCCATGCAAAGCAATCCTTATACTTATGAATCAGCTCCACTAGCTGGTGCCGCTCCTCCTCAGGCAACGATGCACTTATCTTAGTCAGCTTTGGCTCCACATCTGTCCCGAGGTTGATGTCTACAAGTGGTTCCTTGGCTTCGGACTGGGCAACGTCCGCTTCACAGGAGAGGGCCATTCAGATGGCCGAATGTCCGTTGGGTTTTTGGACTTGATTTCGGCACCCATCATTATTTCAGTGTTGGCGAGCCGCTGCAACAAGTCCTTATAAATGTCATAGCTGCTCATCATGAAGAGCTTGATGCTTCATGTCAGCTATCTGCAGGAAGATGTAACTTGAAGCCGCTTGTTGTGAAGTCAATGGATTCCAGATCCATGTCCATACCAATTAAAGCTGATGCAGGTTGGATGTCTTCGAGGTAGAAGATCGCCTCGTCATTGTTGGCATCCGGTCCTGCAAAGGGTTGAGGATCCGCCTCCACCAATTCTACCTGGTCACCATCCCAAATTAACAACTGCTGGTGGAGGGTGGATGGCACACATTGCGCCATGTGAATCCAGTCGCGCCCAAGCAATGCCGAGTAACACGTCTTAGATTTCACCACAAAGAAGGCGACCTTGATGGTCTTGGACCCAATAGTGACGTCCGCCGTTATGAATCCGGCAGGTTGGGTTGCTTCCCCTACGAAGCTGCACATTCTAACCCTCGTGGGGATCAGGTCTTTTTCACTCTTCCCAATCTTCCTTAGAGTTGACATCGGCATCACATTGGCTGCCGCCCCATTATCAACAAACACCCTGCTCACAGGACGCCCATCAATGTGAGCCTTGACATACAAGGGCTTCAGTTGCCTCATCTGGGCAACTTCAGGTTTGGCAAACTGTGCCATAGCCAAATTTGAAACATCATGTTGGCCGCCAAGTTCTGGCGTGAGAGGTGCATCCCTGGTAGGATGGGATAATTCCGCTATCATTTCATCCATTTCTTCAATGAGCCTCGCGAACGATGGCTCGTCCTCATCCCATATCTCGGATTCGGCATCGCTTATCTCTTCTTCAGCCGCCAATCCAATGACCCGCATAGGCATGGAGGGGTCATTCGGCCCTTCTTCTTTCCTATCATCTGCTTCTTTAAGCTCTTTATCAAATTTTTTCCAGAAAGCCTCATCTTCGAGATCCATGCCGTCTAATTCGACATGATACTCCTCATCAACATTGAGGTTCACATTACCCCACAACTCATCTTCATACCCTTCGTCAATGGTGAGGTTTATATCACCGTGTCCATCTCCATATTCTTCATCAATATTCATATCCTCCGTGGTGCCACATTCATCAGTCATGATGCCTAGGGCGCCAATCCCAACTTTAGGCTTGTCGAGATTGGCCTCCACAGCAGCCTCCACTTCTGTAGGTGTAATAGCACCAAAATTCACATGTGGTACCTCATTGGTCGCCTGAAGTGCTTCACCAATTGATTTCGTTTCAACTTGTGTCTGTGATTTCTTCTGGGTTTCCACAGTCTTGCAGTAAGCCGTAAATCCTTCAAAACTATGTGGCTCACTTCCAAGTTCACCAGCTTCATGGGCTGCCAAATATGCCATGTATTTCATAAGCACACTAGCCATAGCCATGTTTGAAGGAGTCATGTCCATTTTGTCTAGCTTCTCGATGAACTTCTGTCCTACAGACTTAACCTTACTTCCTTTATCATCAGACTCGGTAACCACAGCTTTAACTTTGTCTTTAGACACCGATGGTTGAATGTTAACTTGAGGAGACTCCATTTGTGTTGCCCTAGGTTGAGGTGATGGCGGTTGAGGTCTTCTTTCCGTCCATTGTAGTCTCTCTCGTACTGGCCTCCTGGTAGTAGAAGATGATGATGGTTGTACTCTCTCCTTCATCGGCCTCCTGGCGGAGGGTGATGGCGGCTGCAGCCTCTCCCGGGTTGGCCTCCTGGGTGATGGCGGCTGCAGCCTCTCCCGGACTGGCCTCCTGGGAGATGAAGGTTGCAGCCTCTCCCGGACTGGCCTCCTGGGCGATGAAGGTTGTGGTGACCTTTTTGAAGCCTCGTGCAACTTTCTTTGGTGGGGTGTTATGGACGAGTTATGTCTCCGCTGTTCGGAGATTTCTCCTCTGAAGTAAGTGGGCTGTATGGGCTTCCGAGGCCTGGAAGACTCCAACTTGTGGATCTGAGCTTCCCATTGCCGCATTTCCTCGGCATATCGCCTCTGAGCCCGCCTAAATTGACTTCTAGTCATGGGTGGCGGCTCCCTTTGAGCAGCTTTACTATGCGCCCGGTTCCTCATCCACCTGTCAGTCTCAACTGGATGTTCAGGTCGCCTCATCAAGGTTGGAACCACCTGTATACCATGCCTATAATCGCGAGTGACAGGTTGGTGTCTCCCGTTTTCATGAATCTCTACGGCATGCTTAGGAATCTCAACCCTCAAAGGAGGATTTTGCTTCTTCTGGTGTTCTCGCTCCTCTGCTTCCAGGACTTTCTTGAAGTCTTCCTTCGACATGTTTTTGAATCTTGGTTGCTTTTTATACAACTCTTTTCTTTTTTCATGGTCGGACTCATCAGACAACAAGTCTACATCCTCCTCATCAATCTCAACGTGTTCCTTCCCTTTATCAGTCCGGCTATTGGAGCCGCCATCTTCTGGATTTGGGATGAGTCCAGAAGCACCAATAGGAAGCTGAGGGAATGGGTCTAAATCCACTTTCATACCTGCAATTTTCAAACAACCCTCTTTTATTTTGTTCTGAATGGCAGTTCTAAAACTCCTGCATTTAGTAATGCTGTGAGTAAAGGAATTATGCCACTTACAAAAGGCTCGGCCCCGAATTTCCTCGGCCGCTGGTAATTTTTGCCCTTCAGGTAACTTGATCACACCGTCTTTGAGTAGAGCATCGAACACTTGGTCCGCCTTGCCCATGTCAAAGAGGTCTTCTTCAGGCTTATACTTAGCCTCTCTTTGTTTTGGCGGCTTGAGAGCCGCACATGTATGCGGTTTGGCTGTGTGCACTAGTTCTGCAACAGCCACTTCCACGGTATCGTCCTCCTCATCACTGAGTCTCACCTCCTCGAAGTGGACTCGACGCGTAGGACGCCTCTCTTCCTGTTCTCCCAGGAATTTTTCCATGCGGGCCGCTCTCTCGGCCAGCTGGGCAAGGTCAGTTGCATCCTGCACAATTAAATGTTCTTTTAACCTTGGTAACATGTTAGCCACTGCTATATTAGCTATTTCTTTATCAGGTATTGCTATAGTACATCGGCCTTTAAGGCGCTGCAATCTATTAATAAAAGAACTTGCCGCCTCATCGGCAAATTGTTTGGCGTTAGTGAGATCAGCAAGACTAACCTGTGACAGAGGAGTGTAGAATCTGTCATGAAATGCTCGCTCGAGATCAGCCCAGTTTTGAATGGAATTAGGCCGCAATGACGCAAACCAAGCAAAGGCAGGTCCAGTCAGTGAGGAGCTGAACAGCCTTAGTCTCAGCCAATCGTTGGCTCCTGCTTCGCCACATTGGGCAGTGAACCTGCCCACGTGTTCTACGGTTGATTTGCCGTCGTCTCCCGAGAAAGTTGTGAATTCGGGCATTTTGAAGCCTCTAGGATAAGGCTGCATAGCGTCTACCCAATCCGGGTATGGTTTCCTATAGGTGGGCCGTTCCATCGGCCTTAATTGAATGCCGAAATGTTGTTGCATCATATCTGCCAACAACTCGGGTGACACCACATGTGCTTATGTAGGAGGCATGGCAGCTTGTTGATACATGGGCATGGCGGCCTGGACCATGTTGGCGGCCGGAGTCATGCTGGCGGCCGGATGAAGTATGTTGGCGGCCTGGACCATGTTGGCGGCCGGAGCCAAGCTGGCGGCCGGATGAAGCATGTTGGCGGCCGGATGACTCATGTTGGCGGCCGGATGACTCATGTTGGCGGCCGGGTATGGGTTGGCGGCCTGAGGCATGTTGGCGGCCGGAGGTATGTTGGTGGGCATGTATCCTCCTCCAGCGCCTAAAGTAGGGATGGCGGCCGGTGGCATAGGCGCCGCCACTCCAAATGGCTGTGCCGTCGCCTGGCGTGGTGTCATGCCAGGAATGGTTGGTACAGCGCTAGACGCCATCAAATATCCTGATGAAGCATACGTTATGGGCGCTGTATAACAACCGTTCGGCATATTAGATGCCGCAGGAACGAAAGTATGAGAAGAAGGAAATGGAGGCAGACTAGCCATACCTCCGAACTCAGAGAGTGGTGGCTGGCCAAAGGTTGTCCCCTAAGTCCTCTGTGGGCCGCCATACGGCCCTGAGATGCTTGGTGGCACATTCGTGCCATTCATTGAGATGGAGCCCTCTTGCGAAGTACGCAGGGATCCGCAAATCTTGTCAGTTTGATCGGCCATAGCAGGCCGCAACACGTCCATAAGGTGCCTTGTTAACAAAGGCATGAATTCGGCCATCGACTCAGTCATCGATAGCCGCATCTGTTCCGAAAGGGATGGGACTTGCATTATCCCTTGTGGTGGTTGAGAGGTGGTCGCCGCATTATCGGCGTTCTCAGATGGTGTTCTTACTGGAGTTTCTTCATGGAGCGACATTTCTTCAAATTTTTGTGTTAAGTCTCTTACTACTCGTCCAGATCTAAGTAACATACACTCTAAGCGGATATGGTTTCCACTCGAGTCCCACTGGGCGTGCCAATTTGTTAATCAAGAATTTTTTGAAGGAATGAACCTTTAGTTTGATTGAACACTGGATTGAACGAATTACAGAAAGGATTTTGCAGAAAGGAATTACACTGGAAAAATAACAACTGGGAATGAAATAGAAGACTGTAAAGTGCAGAAAACTTAAACAAAATAAAAATGCAGATTCTGGTATAGAGTTGAGATGCCTTTTGATGATGCCTCCACCTAGTATTTATAAGGAGGCGCATTAGGTCTATCGGTCAGAGTGGAGTTGTAACGCCTCAATCTTTCTTCCGTAGATGACGCCTCAATCTCCAAAGTGCAGCCGTGATCATCTCTTGTCGTGAATGCTCTCGATCTCGTATGCCTTAATGATGGATCCTTCCATATCTGCTTGCATGAGCCGCCAGCTTCTCACCACCACTAGGTATTATCCCAATGAATCTTGGATTGGGCCGGGTCTCCAAAGATGAATTGGGCTGTATTTTGTTGGGCCAAATAAATTAACTCATTGGGCTTAGAATTTTGATATTAATAATAGGAGAGTTAAAATGTCATGCCGCTTCTTGTAGGAAATAAGAATAAGATTAATTCTAATGCTGACATATTGATATACTATTATTTGACAAATTGGAGCGTTTGGTAATAGAATACCACTTTAAGCCAGAAATAGAAGAACATCTTCGAGCCATATTTGAGTCTCAATCAGAATGCAAAGGGGCTATTGCACTACAACTACGTCTCTTCGGACAGCATTACCATTATGTTTCTTTTGGTAATTAATTGTATTTGATTTTTGGCATATATTCATTTGATTTTAATATGCAAGAATATTAAAAGGGTGGTGATGAATACGAGAGAACAAATAGTGATGCCTTATGCGGGCAGAAGTGAGATGTGTGGTGGGACGTCATGACTGACATGGAATTGTATTAATTTATACTTCCTCCTCCGTCCTGTAATATTGTTTATGTATGGTAATGCATTACTATTCATTTAAAGTTTTATCATGATTATGAAGTACACGTTAAAATATAGTCAGGTGAGATCTTGTTAGATTCGTCTCGTCGTGTAGTTTTTAATTATCGAACTTTAAAATTTTTATTTATCCCGAACTTAAGTTAATAATAATTTAAAATATACATCAAACTGTGTCAAAATGGTTTGTAAAAAACATTTATGAGACGGTGGAAGTAATCACTATACTTTAAGCAAGAACACGTAAGAATAAAACAAAGAAAATGTTGGATCAGAAATGTTGTTTAAGTAGAAGAACAAAAAGCATCTCAAAAGGGCCAAAATTTGTTATCAGGATACATGATGACTAAAATAAAAAAGAAACTCAATAGCAAATCTTTATCTTTATCTTTATCTTTATTATAGTATAAAGTAGGTTTTTTTCCGCCCAAATGCTAAATTTTCACAATAATTATTTACTAAAATACCACTTTATGGATATAGAAAGAAAAATTCATCCGCTGCCTCCATCAAAACCATTTTCGTCTCCACTCTTCTAAGCCCTAAACAAAACAGAAATGCGCCTCCATCCCCTGCCACCGTTCGCCATCCACTCTCCCTCCGCGCTGCTCCGACCACACTCCGTCGTTCGTCATCGAGGTAAAGGTTGTTCTTTTGGCTATTTATTTTTTCAATTCTTTTCAATTTTGGAGTCCTCACTCTTCTAAACCCTAAACAGAATCGTGCCTCCATCCCTGTGCCACCATCCGCCTGCCCATCCGTCGTCGTCCATTCTCCGTCGTTCCGCCTGTACGCTGCTCCGGCCATGCTCCGTCTTTCGTCATCACGAGGTAAAGGTTGTTCTTTTGGCTTTTTATTTTTTCAGAGATGTTTGCGTAAACGAAGAGGAAAGGTCATAGCGCCTCACGAAGAGTGCTGAAAGATCCATTGTGTAAACGAAGAATCATCAAAGAAGCCGAATGATATATGCAGTGATTTAGATTTTTTCTTTACCTATTGCGTAAACAGAAAGGTTTTCACACCAAAACAAAATGGATTGCATATCTGAAGGTACTGCAGGTTTCTCTACAAATTTTATAAAGCTATTGTCTTAACCATCTGGCTCTATACCTTATTTTTAATATAATATAATTAATAACTATATTTGTGTACACTTTATTATTTAGAACATAGTATATTTTATTATGATGCATTTATTAGAAAGTATAGTTGGTGATATTGAGAAGTTTCATCTTTATGGACCACTTAGGTGTTTATTGCTAATATTGGTGATGCAAAGGCTGTTGTAGCAAGGTCAACAGTTGATGGTTCTCAAACTGTCCCAGATGGATCATCCCCGCTCAAGGCCATTGTTTTGACTAGGGAGCACAAAGCCATTTATCCACAAGAACGAGCACGGATTCAGAAGGTTTGAATTACTGTTGTGAAATCTGCATATTGAGTTTATAATCAAAATACTTTGAACATTATGATTCATATTATGATTCATAATATGTTTAAATTTCAATTGCATTGTGCTACAGACAATTCTTCATATGTCTGTCATGGATAATGGATAAGGTATTAGAGCATTACACATTTACCACTGCTCCTGTGTACTCTCTTATTTGAAGTTGTGTTTTATTGGACTTGATGATGGATTCCCGAATCTTTCAATTCTACATCTTTTAGTTCTTTGAGTTATTTGATTACAAGCCGAAACTTTATACTTTGTGAATTGTGACTGTTTTTATTTTGGAATTAATATCAGGACGAAAATATGTGGATTCAACAAGATACACCATCCAACAATCTTAGACATCCACCAGGTGATCTTGCATTCATCAATGTGCAAACAGGTATAGTTAGTTATCTATCTATTATTTACATTTTTTTAATAATGTTAATTTACAGAATTTGTTCATATGGTTTAATTCCCTCTTGAACCTCTCTTTGGAGTTGGTATAGATAATTTTGCTCCTCACCCTTGCAGTGACCTTACAAAGTATGTATTCAGTTGTAATTTTCCATCGGAAGATATCTTGGATGGTTATATTAATCACATCAACTAGGATGTTGACTTTACCATCAATGAAAAAAAACCTGCTCTTAGGGACACTCTCTTCGGTCATAAAAATCAAAGTCATGGACTGTGTATTGTATTCGTCAGCTAGAATACTACTAGTGAAATCATCATAAGAATCAGTTGGTTCGCCTTTTCCAATTAAGCCACTGACAATTTTTTTTTTTTTTATAAGTTGTGATATGAATGTAAATTTCTTTATCCTTTTATTTAAATGGATTCAGTTGAACTGCTTGCTAATGACTATTTGTTGCATGACTATTTGTTGCAGGTGATGGTTTAATAGAGGAAGATCCATAACCAAGTCCATAAGTTAATTGAGTTGTGTTGCTTCATTAATTTGCTTAGAATCGAAATTTATTTTCTATTTATTTTCTTATGTAGTGATTTGTGTTTTATATTCGTTTTCAAATGGATTCGTTTGAAGTTATATGAGTTTATGTTTAAGTGGTATCTCTCTCACTGTTTGTTGTTATTCTTTCCAACAAATTTGTGATTATTTACTCTAACTCTGCTGAATGCTGATTGATTACTCCTTATGTGGTTTTGTTTTATCATTATTAACCATGTGCATGCTTTGTATCTTTTATTTACATTTTTTAAATAATGTTAATTTACAGAGTTGTTCCTGTGGCTTAATTTTTCTTGAACTTCTCCATGGTTCTGGCATATATGAGTTTATCTTTTTCTTTTCAATTTGAGTCAATGGTCAGGTATAGTTTTCTGTGTAGTTATGGTCATCAGTTCAAGGTTTGCTTTGTTGTATTTGCATATATTTCTTCTTTTCATGGAATTTCACTTCTCATTCTTACTAGAGTCACACTTTGACCATGTCGGGTAGTGGTGCCATAGAAGCCAATGACCGAGGAAGACATACAATGCAGTAGACTTATACAATCGCCATTGACTCAGAAGCGACTGACCATTTTTTATTTTGTTAAAAGGTGTGATAAATTTCTTTATACTTCTATTTAAATGGATTCATTTGAACTGCTTGCAAAGTCGAAAGGGATAGTGGTATCATGAAATATAAAGTCTCTATCTTTGTTTCAGACGAGTCAAGTTCATCTTCAGCTTTATTGTGGGATAACTACTGTTTAAGCTATTTGGAGAGTGAGCGTTCGACTTGAACGCTTCAATGGAAGAGGTTTTATATTCAAGACTCAATTAAACGTTGTATATTAAATAACGTTTGATTGACATTTAAATATTTTTGTTCACAATTAATTTTTACATCTTATTATAGAAAGAAATCACGTTTGATTGACATTTAAATATTACATGTAGGCAGAAGAATTGAAACATTATTATAGAAAGAAATCACGAAAAGTAACAACAACAACAACAATAATAGAAAGAAAAGGGCAAAATAGAAACATTATTATTGTTGTTGTTGTTGTTGTTAACAAATCGCGAAAAGTAACAACAACAACAACAACAATAATAGAAAGAAAAGGGCAAAATAGAAACATTATTATTATTGTTGTTGTTGTTGTTGTTGTTGTTAACAAATCGCGAAAAGTAACAACAACAACAACAACAATAATAGAAAGAAAAGGGCAAAATAGAAACATTATTATTATTATTGTTGTTGTTGTTGTTTGTTATTATTATTATTATTATTATTATTGTTGTTGTTGTTGTTGTTGTTGTTGTTGTTGTTGTTGTTGTTGTTTATTAAGAGCAAGAAAACATCAATTCTTCTGCCTACACGTATATACATGTCTCGAAAACAACCTAACAACTGTTATGCTAGTACACACCTAACAACTGTTTTGATTATGATACTGTTATTTAAATCTCTGCACACTCTAAATTAAAATCCTAGTTCTGCAACTGGCACTCACTACCCCTCAAATTTGTGTGACTAAATATTACTTCCTCAAATCAATCTTACATTTTGATTTTTGAATCTCATAATGTTATTATTCGAAACAGGTGGTTTTTTTGGATTGCTATGGCGGGCATGATGACATATAAGCTTTCTAGTTGTAGGCTTCCAATAAAGTGGTAAATCACATTGCAATAAAGTGGTAAACACGGACCAATAACCCGGTAAACACAATAAGGTATTTGTGGTAAATTCTATTGGGACTGGGGTTGTAAATGAATCAAATATTTTTTGTTCGATTCGTGATTCGATTCGAAATTATTTGCAATTTTGATATTTGAATATTCGATTTTATATGAAATTATATATAAATATATAAATTTATTTTGTTAAATAATGTAAAATTTTAATAATGTGACTATATTTACTAATTAATATAAATATATTTTATATGATTTTAAAATATTAAATTTGATCTATAAATCGAACTAAATATTTAAGTTCAATAATTAAAATTAATTTTATTAATTATTATATTACCTATAGAATAATTCAATTCGATAATATTCGAAAAACTTATCAAATCAAAGCGAATACTGTAGTATTCGGTTCGTTTACAACCCTAGCTTAGACTTGGTAAATCGTCCTGTTTATATGTGGTAAACCTCATATGTATAATGTGATATGATTTGATGAAGATATAGACAAATAAATACACATTTCGAACTTTATGATGAGTACATAGTGAAACATATAACAATATTGAGATATACAAATGAGTTCGAAGTGACTTTGACCTTGTGACTAACGAAAAACTTATAATTCACAATCTGTAGTCACCATTACGATAGTATTATATAATTGGATGAAGATATTGACAGATAAATACAAATTTAAAACTTTATTATGAGTACATGGTGAAACATATAACAGTATTCGGATATACAAACAAGTTCGAGATGACGTTGACCTTGTAATTAAGGAAAAACTTATAATTTATGATTTGTAGTCACCATACGATAGTAAGATACGATTGGGGACCATTTAGTGAAACAAATAACAATATGTGAAAAATAACGAACGAGTTTGAAGTGATATTGGCTTTGTAAATAAGAAGGAACTTTGAATTTAGGATTTCTAGTCACCATTACGACAGTATGATACGATTGGATGAATAAATTGATAATTAGATACAAATAAACCCTAAACCTTAAAAACCCCAAACCTAAAAGCCCTAAACTTTAAAAGTTAAAAAAAAAAAAAAACAAACCTAGAACACATTAATACCACGGCACATCGGAGACGTGGACAAGTATCTGGTTTACCACATGTATCATATGGAATTTACCAAGTTCTTGGTATGGTTTACCACCTGTTTGTATGTACTTTACCACAAATACAATATGATGTTTACCAGGTTAATGATATGCGATTTACCATTGTGTTGATATGTGCTTTACCATAGCTACAACATAGTAATTACCAAGTTATTGGTACGTGGTTTAGCACACTATACCAGTATGGTTTACCACAGATACCATATAGTATTTATTAAGGGTAAAAGCGGTACGGTAAATATTCGACAGATTCGATGCCGTATTCGATTATACCAGAATTCGAATACGAACTTAGCTATCCGTATCCGTATTCGATTATTTAAAATTATCAATAAATAAAAAAATCAAATTATACGATAATTTTTAGCCGATTAAATCCGTATCCGCCATGTATCCGTCTTGTATCCGACATGTGTTTGTATCCCGAAAATATTCGAATTCGTATTCGATCCGAATCCGGGAGAAAAATTGTCAAATAATATCTGTATCCGATACTATCCGACCGTATCCATACCATTTTCATCACTATTATTTACCAAGCTATTGGTATGTGTTTACCACAAATACCTAACCAAGGTAGGTTATTAGTTTGTGTTTTACCACCGTATTGGTATGTGTTTTACCAAGTGCTTGATACCATAGTATTTACCAAATACTTGGTATGTGCTTTACCACAAATACTTTATGGTGTTTACCAGTTTATTGGTATGCGTTTTACCACTATATTTGTATGTATTTTACCACTGTTTTTCAATTGAGGGAAATTGGGTCTTTTCCATATTAATTAAGTTTGATGCTTTGTTTTGTTTAACTTTCCTTAATCTACGGGCCTAAACTATAATGATTCAAATAGTAGGGCTTTGACTCTAATGAATCTTTTTTAATAGGGTCTGGGCCCATGTTTTCCCTCTCTAATTTAATTCATCTGAGCCCATTTGAACTCCGTATTGAATTATCCAGTAGCAGAATATTCTAAACATTGGGATGTTATGAAAATTAATGAATTATTATGCTCAATTGGTCAATCAGTCAATTTAACTTAATTTTTCCCTTTACCATTAATTCAAAACCTCTTGTTATTATCAGTCTCTCAGACCTCACTCCCACCTGAAATTTGGAGAGTTCGAAAGGGAAATAAAAAATAAAAAATAAAAGGAAAACAAATAGAAAAATAATAATAATAATCTGCGTCCTAATTCTATAAAACTGAAATAATCTTGCCAACATGTAACCACATAATAAAGGCAACAACATAATCCCTCTTTATTGCCAATTCTTATCATTTAAAAATAACATTCTTTATTACAATACAAATTTACTACAAATTACACAAAAGGTTGATTAAAAAAAAGAAAAAAAAGAAAAAGAAAAAAGTCTTTATTAGAAATCCATTACCCTCATCCTCTGACGCTCCCTCCTCCATCTCTCCCATTCCCTCCTCCTCTAGCGCTCCCTTCTCCATCTCTCCCATTCCCTCCTCCATCTCTCACATTCCCTCTTCACCTCCATAATCCACGCATGGAAACCACTTTCCCTCCTCATCTGATGCTCCCTCCATCTCTCCCATTCCCATTCATGGAACTCTCTGTCCCTCCTCCGCAGCCGTCGTCCAAACACACATAAGTAAGTTAAAATCAAAACTGCTTCAGAGGCTCCCCATTAGAAGCTCGCATGAAAGTTCCTGTAGTGCTGCTCATTGATGTTGACCACATCGAACAAACTAGCAGCACTTCCATGGTCCCTAAGCCCCAAGCTTGCCGCAAAAATTTTTGACAGAGCTTTGCAATTCGCCACAAACCCTAGCGAACGTCCATCCCTATATAAGATCTGCGCAGCAGCTATTGAGATCTTACAAGACGTGCAACTTTGTTTGGTACGAAAAGATTTGTTTCACGCATTGTATATTCTCTCCACCACCTCCACAGATATCGCCGATTCAAATTCCAATCGGGTCGAGATACTGTGGCACCCGTGAGACATCCAAACATTGCGGATGAAGCATCGGGCAAGATCATTTCCTACTTGTTTGGTCCAATATTTTTTGTATTCGACCAAACATTTCTCCCACGGTTCCTTGGGAGGATAGAAGGAATTAGTGCGGGCCGAGATACTCAGCCAACATCATTCTAAGTCCTACGTACTTGTATTCACAAAGAGATTTACCCACATTGATGGGCTTCAACCCCTGTAGAACCCTAAAATCTAATGGACAATGACTTGAAATTGACATGTTCTGATATGTACCAGAACTGCGAACGACAATAGGACAAACTAAAAATAAAAGAAAAATTACTGGAAGCCTACGACTAGAAAGCCTGTATTTTATCATGCATGTCATAGAAATCCACAAAAACCACTTGTTTCAAATAACAACATTATGAGATTCAAAAAACAAAATGTAATATTGATTTAATCGAAGAAATATTTAGTCACACAAATTTAAGGGTAGTGAGTGCCAATTGCGGAACTAGAATTTCAATCTAAGGTGTGCAGAAATTTAAATAACTATGTCATAATCAAAATAGCAAATACAACAATATCAATTTCACTTCATAATAAATAAAAAAGAAAAAAAGAAAGGGTACATCAGGAAAGGAAATGAAGCTTAATCGAGGAACAACTACACAATATAATGACAATGAAAGCTTAGGTAAAATTAATATTTTGGTCCTTTATGTTCTTAATTTTCTTCAAATCAGTCCTCTTTGTTTTATTTGGAAAATTTGATCCTCTAGGTTACCTAATTTCACCAATTTGAGGCAATTAAACACTAATAGCAGTCTACATGTCCGGATTAGCACTCTACAAACAGACCTGGAGAGAAAATTCTGCTATTTGGAATTTACGGGACCCACAGCTACATGCATGCTACACATACACCTTTCTTTCATCGTTTAATCTATCAATCATACTCCTCTTACTACAGTGTTTTATTTTTTGTTTTTTTGTTTTTTTTGTTTTTGCTCTGGCTTATGCTTGCTAGCTAGCTTGTCTAGAATTTCTCTTTCATTATTTATAGTACTGTAATAATTAAAATATTACTATTTGCTGCACATTTGCAATTAAGTAACACTACTAGTATTCTTTTATGTAACCAAGATATAAAACAGCTTTGAAAGTAACAAAAACACCATAAATTCTGATATTAACACATCAAATTTAAGTCTATATATATATATATATATTACTGAATAATAAATGCAAATTAATGAAGAAAAAAATTATGGGAAATTAAGTGAAACACGGTGGAGAGACTGAAAGTTTTGTAAGTATGTATGAAAATTGCGAAGTGCAACATCAGTAAGTTGTAGTAGAAATTTTACTTTGATAAAAGGCAAATGATATATCATATTAAGAATCATGCATATTTTTCATACCTACTACTATCGGACAATTGAAGGGAAGCAAAAAGAAGAACGGGGCAAATTAAATTAAATTAAACAAAGGGAAGCAAAAAGAAGAACGGGGCAAATTAAATTAAATTAAACAAAGAAAACGAAAGTACAGTAGGGATAGGAAAGAGTGACAATACCCTTCAGCGGACATGATCGAGTGTCCGATTCCAAGTTGATGCTATGTAAATGGCCGCGGATAGTCCTCGTAGTAGTTTCTTTCCCCTTGATCAGCTAAGAAACATTAAGGTCGTCGTCAGCGACTAGTCGTAATTTCCCGGCCCCTATATAAGCACTGTAAAAAATTGTGTTTTTATCTGTGAAGCCTAGATGTAGTATAATACCACCACCAAACCGTTCATAAATGGTTTTGAATTAAGATCAGACATAAAAAAATATATATATAATTTCATATTTATGCACAATATATATAAGCATTGTAATATTCGTGCACATAAATGCATTTCTTTTTTCTTTTTTTAACTCTATTAAGTACATAAACAATTAGTCACTTAGAAGATGATGTTCTTAGTTTTAACACTTTTTAATTAAGTTAGTTGGAGGATGACGGGCTTAATTTAAAAGTGCGACCGTATCCTGCAATTCTTGATTTTTTTTTTTTTGTTATAAAAAGTGTTACAATATTCTTAGACACATAACGTCTTTTTATTCAATATATATATATATATATATATATTTAAAATCACCACTAAAAGTTCTCTTTGCCTCCATATAAAAATAGTTACGCGGTGTGATATATATCTAGATATGTAAATTATGTAGTGTAGCTCTAAAATATAATAAGAACAAAAAATCTATTTAGTTTAATATCTGATGAGTATTTTTTGTATTGGCAAGTTAATGGAGTTATTTTTGGTTGAATTTTACTATTATAGAAGTGTTTCATTATTATAATTATAGACATACACTTTTTTTTTGGGTGAGGTTATAGACATACACTTATTTATGCTTTTTAACTTGCAATCATTTTTTTAAGCACGTAGGTTATTTATACAATTATTTTATTTTTTTGTTGGATAACCTATATACAGGTTACGAAATAAGTGGTGTGAGAAAATTACAAAGAAAATAAATTAGCGGGATATGGGGCCGGATGGAGAATCGAACCCACAACCTATAGATTTAGAGTCGGGGGACTTGACCACAAGGGTAAATTCCCATTCCCTTCACTTATTTTATTTTGATATGGGGTAATTATTGTTTCTAATTTTCATTTTAGTAAATAATTAAATTTAATGTTCTTCAAATTAGTTCTTTTTGGATAAAGGTGACGTGAAAACATCGGTAAAGGAGAATCTTCAGATTAGTTCTTATTAAATCACTTCAATAAATAAATAACTTATTGTCCGTATTCTTTTTTGTCCGTAAAAAAGCATTTTTGATTGATAAATTTGAATGAGACTCTTGGTAGTTAGCAAGGACCACAAATTGTACCCACTTATCACAAAATAAAATACCACCAATTTCAAGTGAAACCATAAATATTTATTATTTTTCACTCATAATATAAGCGCTACATCATCAGGATCATTATATATATGACACTTAGAATATTAATAATCCCAATAACATTGATGAGTCTCAGGATTAACGCTTCCTACTAAGCATAAATCACCACATCTAAGGATATGACAATCTAAGTCACTGTCGCAGAAACATCCCTCCCTCCTTTCTTCAGTAGCCACACCATTTGAAGAATCTAACACACCTACACATTTTTAAGACATGCATTAATACATTAATTAGATGAAATTGAATACTACTATAAGATAGTCCTTAATGTAATTTATATTAAATAAAGTAATTTTTTTTTGCTATAAATAAATAAATGAAACCTGCTGAGAGCATGCAAACAACAATGAGGAAGAACTTGAAAGGACTAATATTAGCCATTATTCTTGAATCAAGTGTTTTGTATGAAATTAATATGAGGTTGTTGCAAGAATCCCTAGCTATCCCTTATATAATGAGAGTAAAAATAATAGTAATTGAATATTTGAATTCAATCTACATAACATATATTATGGACTATTATTTGAATTCAATCTACATAACATATATTATGATTATGATATATAGATTACATGTAATTAACTAGTTGGTATACTGTATTATAACTCCTCCATCTCCTTAGTTTAAGTCACTGTTTAGTGAATTAAACAGTTAATAGTGACTTTTTGTCACTATTCACTGTTTAATTTTAATTTAAATTTTTATCATAGTTATTATGAATGAAAAAAATAGTTAAGTAATATCTTTGTTAGATTCGTCTAATCTTTTAATTTTATATAGTTAAGGAACACCTAAGACAACTTTCTCCTTATATTCCCGATGCAGGACATTGTTTGCACCCAACAACCATCTTAAATACAAATTTTCAATACTTATTGTGTCACAATTTTCAGTATTGGGTTGGCCAAATTAAACATGGTGCATCTAAGGAGTTCTTCGTCATGTAGGTTTTTTCTTCAAATTTTGTTCTTGGGAGTCTGGCCACGGATTCTCCCTGGGTGTGGTTTCCCCAATTTTAAGTTGTTTTTGGATTTTCTCTAAATTATATTTTTGGACAATTTTTTTCTTTTCTTTTTTTGGCCTCTGGCTTCCCCAATTTTTTTTTTTTTTTAAAAAACACTAATATATAAGGAGGAGTTTGATTAGTAGGTGAAAACTCTCGGATAATTAATAAGTTGGTATTACGCACAACAAAATGTCAGGGTTTATGAACTTGGGTATGTACTACTAGAAAAAAAATATGGATTTAATCGCTAAAATTGTGGTAGTTAATGAAATTCAGTAGCAAAAATATTGTTGCCAACAAGTTTATGTCGCTAATCTCTTTATTGACCGAAATTTACCAAATTTTTTATCGCTAAAACAGAAATTTCTTGCAGTATAAGTTGGTGAGTTTTTATAATAATTTAGGTTACCTTCGAATTAATATAATTAAATTGAATAATATAAATTTTAAACTTTAATATGTATTTATTTAATTCAAATTATTTGTTCTTTGGGTGAATCAAGATTTCACATGTATATTATTGGGGATGTGGACTCGCCATAGTGGTTAAGTCCCCCGAATTCCAACCTATAGGTTGGGGATCGATTCTCCACCCCGCCCCCAATCTCTTTATGATTTGTGTGACACGAGCTCCCACAACTTTTTTTTCTAGCTTGTGTAGGCTGTTTAGAAAAAAAAAAAAAAAAAAAAAAAACAATCGCATGTATATTCTAGTTCCGACATTTGAGATAGGAGTGCACTTAGTGGGTATAACACATTTTAGGCCTTTTTCGGCCCAATATAACAAAGAGAAATATGAGATAGGTTTTAAGGTCCATTTGGCCCAATTTTATTATATTTCTTTTGAAAGCCCAATTCTGAAGGACCAGAGGTCCACGCTAGGGCCACAGAACTCAGAAACCCTCTTACAGGACATTACTTCAATAAACTACTATCCGGAAAATTTCAGTTAGCCCTGAGGTTGTTGATTGTTGTCTAGTAGAACCATTGTTGAGTTCTTCTTTATATATGATAAGTATTTATTTCAGGATTATTATCACATATAGCTATAAAAATTCTCTTTAATGTGTTTGATAATAGTACATCAGATTAGTTGTTATTCATGCAAGTCTTGCAGCTTATTATGTCGTTGCGGATTTCATGTGATTAGCACATAGTAGTAGTAATAGTTTTGAAATATCACTTTTTGGCCTGATATAAACTGTTTGTTCTATTTTTCCCTAATCCCAATATCATATGCTTTTCTAATTTTTTATCCTGATACCGAAAATATGTGTTGATTTTGCCATAATAATTTTGCTTAAAATTGCTTTCTTCATCCCCTTATTTTCTAGATTATATTCTTCATGCGTTTTTCACTTTTCATGTTCGGTGTTCCACACATTCAACTGTGAGATTTGATTTGTCGCTCTTTATTCCTTTATTATTACAATATGAACTGACATAATAAAATTGCAATTTTGTGGTAGTTTATAAAGTTTTGGCTGTTGTTTTGTTGTCAAGTGATGATGGTTTAAATATTTTCAAATGTTTACTACATTTGGTTTTAGGGCACTTTGATTTAAATTTTTATCATAGTTATACATGTTAAAATATAGTCAAGAGGGATCTTGTTCGATTCGTCTCGTCGTGTATTTTTTAAATATCGAATTTTTAGAATTTTTACATATACCGAACTTGAGTTATTATTGATTCAAAATGTGCATTGGACTGCGTGCGCAATGGGTCCATAAAAAATATTTGAGAACGGGGGAAGTATTACTACTACTATACTAGGAACTGGTAGTAGGTCTGAATTTAGCAATTGGGGGTATTTTTTCAAGCGATATCTATATTCTGAACTACTACCTCAAAATATAAATTATTTGAAAACAATTTTGGTGGATGATTGGGGAAAATCAATGAAAAGGGGCATTCCAACTACTAAGGCTTCGTTTGGTAAATAAATAGAGTTTAGAGTTTAGAATTTGGTTTCAGAAATTAGAGTTTAGCTTCAGATGTTAGAGTTCCCAAAACCACGATTTGTGGAGAAAATCAGCGATTCCACATCTTATATTTTCTGAAAAACAAACAGATATGAATCTCGTAGAGTTGGGAATGAGCTTTTAGCGTTTGGACCGCTTATTCCAAACGGGGCCTAAATTAACAAAATATTTTGCACTTCTTTCAAATTCAATCCAATAGAAGTATAGCACTTTAACGTTATGATAATGATGGATTACTGTCCGAAAAGTTGATCTCACCTCCTGTATCCTTAAAACTATGAACTTTTTTCTTGATTTGATTGAAGATTTGATTCTGAGAACGCATCTGCATGTGTTTAATCTATCCAAATATATCTGGGAAATTAATTCACAACTTGATTGAAGATTTTATTGGCTGCTTTATAAAAGGATTACTTGTACAAGTGTTCCACAAAAATAGAAAAAAGAATAATCTTGATTTTTTTTTTTTTTTTTTACAGTAATCTGCGTCTGACTCTCTATAAAATTGAAATAATCTTGCCAACATGTAACCACGGAGTAAGCAACATAATAATCCCTCTTTATTGCAATTTCCCTCTTTATTGCCAATTCTTATGATTTATAAATAACATTCTTTATTACAATACAAAATTACTACAAATTACACAAAAGATTAATAATTTTTTTTAAAAAAAAAAAGAAAGAAAAAAGTCTTTACTAGAAACCCATTACCCTCATCCTCTGACGTTCCCTCCTCCATCTCTCCCATTCCCTCCTCCTTTGACGCTCCCTCCTCCATCTCTCCCATTCCCTCTTCACCTCCATAATCCATGCATGGAAACCACTTTCCTTCCTCATCCGACGCTCCCTCCATCGCTCTCATTCCCATTCATGGAACTCTCCGTCCCTCCTCCGCAGCCGCCGTCCAAACACACATAAGTAAGTTAAAATCAAAACCGCTTCAGAGGCTCCCCAACAGAAGCTCGCATGAAAGCTCCCGTATGGCTGCTTATTGATGTTCACTACATCGAACAAATAAGCAGCATTTCTGTGGTCCTTAAACCCCAAGCTTGCCGCAAAAATTTGCGGCATAGCTTTGCAACTGGCCACCCTCCCTCCTGAAAATCCCTGTCCATATAAGATAATCTCTTGTGCTTCAGATACTGAGATCTTACAAGACGTGCAACTCTGTCTCGTACCAAGAGATTTGTTTCACGCCTTGTATATACTCTCCACGACCTCTGCAGAAATCACCGATTCAAGCTCGAATCGGGTCGAGATATTGAGGCACCTCCGCGACATCCAAACATTACGGATGGAGCATTGGGCAAAACGATTTCCTATTTGTTTGATCCAATATTTTCTATAGTCGATCAAACATGTCTCCCATAGTTCCATGGGAGGATATAGGGAGTTAGTGCGGCCGAGATACTCAGCCAACACAATATTAAGTCCTATATATATAAATTTACAAGGATATCTACTCATATTGATGGGCTTCAACCCATGTAAAATACTAAAATCTTAAGGGCAGTGACTTGAAATTGAAATGTTCTGATGTATATCAGAACTACAGATTACAATAGGACAGACCAAAAATAAAAGAAAAATTATTGGAAGCCTACAGCTAGAAAGCCTATATCTCTTCATGCCCGACATAGAATCAACATAAACCACCTGTTTCAAATAACAATAATATGAGATTCAGAAATCAAAATATAAGATTGATTTAGTCGAAGAAATATTTAGTCACACAAATTAGAGGGTAGTGAGTGCCGGTTGCGGAATTAGGATTTCAATTTAGGGTGTACAGAACTTTAAATAACAGTATCAGAATCAAAATAGCAAATATAACAATCCCAGTTTCATTTCATAATAAATAAAAAGGAAAAAACAAAGGATACATCAGGAAATAAAATTTTAATCAAGGAACAACTACGTAACGACAATGAAAACTTAGGTAAAATTAATATTTTGGTCCTTTATTTTCTTCAAATCAGTACATCTTTGTTTTATTTGCAAAATTTGATCCTCTAGGTTTCCTAATTTCACCAATTTGATCCTTGTAGCTTGTAGGCAATTGAACACTATAGCAGCAGTCACCCCCCCACCAAAAAAAAAAAAAAACTTATAACAGCAGTCTACATGTCCGGATTAGCACTGTACACACAACCTGGAGAGAAAATTCTGCCATTTGGAATTTACGGGACCCACGGCTACATGCATGCTACACGCGTACACCTTTCTTTCATCACTTAATCTCTAAATCATACTCCCTCCGTCCCGCGAAAGTTGACGCGTATTCCTTTTTGAGCTGTCCCACGAAATTTGACACGTTTCCTTTTTTAGATAAATTAAATTAATATAAATATAATTAGAATCTTAATGGTTTCTAAAAACCCATTAAAAGTAATTACTTTAACTATTCTGCACAACTCCCAATACACTTTTATTTTTCTATACAAATCCCTTACATTTCTTTAATTCTCCATATCTCAAAATAGGTACGAATAAAAATTATTTAAAATATATATTCAAAAACTAGACACCTAGACGATTCTAATAAGACCACACTTGAATATTTTTTTCTAATTAAATTATTACCATAATATTAAATCAAAGTTAAACAATAAGTAAAGTGAAAATTCATTAAAATTTTAAACACAAATACCCACAACACTTTAACCATTAAACCCCACTACATAAATTACCGTGCCCAAAAGAAACGCGTCAACTTTCGCGGGACGGAGGGAGTACTATTCTCTTACTACAGTGTTTTTTTTTTTATTATTATTATTTTTTCTCTGGCCTATGCTAGCTAGCTAGCTTGTCTAGAATTTCTCTTTCATTATTTATAGTACTGTAATAATTATAATATTACTATTTGCTGCACATTTGCAATTAAGTAACACTACTAGTATTACCAAACGCAGTTGGCCCGAGTGTTACGGGGCTCTGGCAGCTTAAGCAAAGGTCTCGAGTTCGAGCCTTTGTGTATGCAGAATTCTGCTTTGGGAGAGGCAACCCTTCAATGCCCACCAGATCCTCGAGGGATTAGTCTTGGGCCCAATGTGGCCTGGGGATACCCGGTACACGCCAAAAAAAAAAGTAACACTACTAGTATTCTTTTATGTAACCAAGATATAAAACAGCTTTGAAAGTAACAAAAGAACCATAAATTCTGATATTAACACATCAATTTTTTTTTTTTGCTTGACAACACATCAAATTTAAGTCTATATATTACTGAATAATAAATGCAAATAAATGAAGAAAAACATTTATCGGTAATTAAGTGAAACGGTGGAGAGACTGGAATTGAAGTTTTGAAAGTATGTATGAAAATTGCGAAGTGCAACATCAGTAGTTGTAGTAGAAATTTTATTTTGATAAGAGGCAAATGATATATCATATTAAGAATCATGCATATTTTTCATATGTACTACTATGGGACAGTTGAAGGGAAGCAATAAGAAGAACGGGGCAAATTAAATTAAATTAAACAAAGAAAATGAAAGTATACAGTAGGGATAGGAATGACAATACCCTTCAGCTGACATGATCGAGTGTCCAAAGTTGATGCTATATAAGCACTATAAGAAATTGTGTTTTATATGTGTACCCTATATATAATACTGACAGTCCCTTGTGAGTAGGTTGTTAACGCGATGTATTGACAACACACACAATTGCAGAAATATAAGAACACAATTGTTTGTTGACCCGGTTCGGACCTCCTGTCCTACATCCGGGGGATTCCAATCCAGGCGAAGATTACTCAACTATGAACAAGAACAAACACAAGATCCGAAACCAATCCTGTTAACTCGATCTAGAAGCTGAATCTCTCCCCCTCAACTTCTAATCTCCCTAACTAGAATTACAGAGACAATCTTGCTGTTCCTTCACCCTGTTGACAACCCTGAATCAAGAATCCTTTAAGCTATATCAAGAAGACTCCTTCTCCTTGATTTACAACTCGATCTAAAATGATATACACTGAATTACAACTCAATTCTATCAAGAACAAAAACTCTCAAAACATCTCACCATGAAGAACAAGTTTTTGACTCTCTTGAAGTATATCTTCTAAAACGAAAACTAAACTCTCTTGGTAGAATATTGAAGATAAAATCACTTAAAGTAAAGACTGACTCAAAGACTATTTATAAACTAAGAACATCTTGGTCTTTGAGTCCAGGTGCTGGTGAAGCTTTGATCTTTAAAACCATAACTGTATCGTTGTTAGAGCGTTGCAATGACACCCAAATGATTCTGCATGAAATGTTAGTGCCAACAATCTCCCCCCTCATTTCATGAAGAGGTTGATTCATCACAAACAGGTCTCAAACCAGTATGATGAATAGCAATTCAGAATACCAATCCTAACAACAATTGTTAAAAGATCAAGTGCAACAAATGTAATTATCAGATAAGAGTAACACCAGCAAGACAATATCACAAAATAAGAAGATCGATCAAATAAGTTCATGCAAATCTAGTCCATCAGCAAAATAAACCACAATCATCATCAGCATCCAAGAGTATCAAAAATAGTAACCATCAGAAGTAGCATATTAGTTACAGACCCAAATCAAAAATCAAATTCAGTTTTAGTTTCAGAAAGTACCCCCTTAAAATGTTGTCAAGATTACCCAAAAACCACGGTCAGCAATCAGTAGCAGCAGAGACCATACTTACTCCCCCTTGATGAATCAGGCCTCCTCATCATCCTCCTCTCCAGTGGGTGGAGGATCAAATGAGCCAGGAAGAAGCTTCAACATGTTGTTGTTTTGCTTCCGGATGCGGAGACCAGCATTAATGACAGAAGAAACCTCCTCATTCTGTCGAATAATGATAGTCTTCAGGTGATTGACCAACGCAGTGCCGGACAGAGCAGGGCCAAGGAGGATGTCATTATGCATATTTCGTAGGTCTGTAGAGGGAGTGTTCTGCTTGATTGGAATGCGTTCTTCCTTAGGGACTTTGATCCCATTCTTTTTCAGAAAACGGGTAATCAAAGCAGGATAAGGAAGAAGATCATTCTTGCCAATGGATCCGCGGGTATAACCTAGCATCTTGGAAAGAACAGAGAGACCAAAGTTTGTCATATTTAAATACTTTTCAATGCAAAACATGAGTTTACCCATATGAGAAGACACTTGACTGGCGTTGGTTGTTGGAAGGATGTTCGAACTACACAGACGGAAGAGACAGTTGTATTTGAGAGTGAGCTGCTGAACACGAAGCTGTCCCCTACCAAAAGCAACACTTTTGGTGTTTGAAATCTCATAAGCCACTTCGGCATTTGAGTTTGGCATGTAGCTCGTAACATCATCCAGGTTGCTGTTCAGCTGCACCTTTAACAACGCGTTGATAACTTGAGGAAAAATCTCCAAAATCTTGCCTCGTATGTAGATCTTCCCTCCGAATGGGGATTCACCATCCAAGACATCAGGATGTAGGTTGGCGTAGAACTCGCGAACTAAGGCAGGAGAGTAGTCCTCTAGTTTCGTAGCCCAGTAGATGAGTTTTGTGTCTTCCAAAAACTTCAAAAATCCAAGTTCCTTGTAGATTGGATGAGTAAACTGCTCCTCTGGTATGAAATCACGGTTGTTGAGATCTTTGGCAAATTTCTGTGCTTTCTTATCGTAAAACCTGTAGTTTAGGGCATCACTAACAGTCATGGGGCCAACTTTCTTTGGTCGTTTCTGAGTTGTCTCGACAGCAGGTTGTTTATCTTTCCTTTTGCGCGAACGAGTCACAGGGGTACGGGCAACAGGACGATGTTCCGGAGTAACCTCTCGATCAGGTTCGTCGTCCCTCGGTTGTTCGTCATCTCCAGTGACAACATCATCAGCAGCGTTTGAGTTGAACAGATTGTCCTCATCGTCTTGAGGATATTCAGTGGTTGTTCCATCATCCCAATCAACAGAAAATGTTTCTTTCTGCGGTGCTGGAAGAGCAGGTACAGGCGGTGCAGGAAGACCTTCAGCAGGGGGTAAGGACTCAAGAGGTAAAACGTCAGTGACGTTCTCATCGGCAGGTTCATCATCGCCATTGTTGTTAACATCTCCTGCAGACGACTCTCCAGCTTGAGATGTTGAAGGGATTGATTCACTCAGCGCTTGAAGAACGGATGTGACTATTTGAACTGGATCAATAGATGACTCAGTATTTGGTGGTATGGACGAATCAGTAGCGGTTTCAGAAGGAGATTTGGGGTTGGAAGAAGATGCCATTTGAAGGAGAAGAAAGAAAACTGCAACACTCAAAATAAAACACAGAGAAGGAAGTAGTGCAGTAATAGAAATGAACAAAGTATTTAAAGAGAGGAAAGGAGAGTTGAAACGTTTAACCACGATCGCTTCAATCGGAGAAACGGCAAAGTAATGATGGCGGTTTCGAGCGACGTGAGCTGCAGAGGTGAAGGGACGGTTACAGTCGTCACAGTGTTATGATGACACTCTGCAGACATCAAATCAGAGATCCTCCCAAATCAAATTTTTCTTTTGTCTTTATCCGATTTCCCTCTCTAATGTGCTTGGGCCTGAAGGGTTAGTATACAAAGAAAAACAAAATGGCCCAAAAATATAACTATATTTAGTTTGTATAGAAACTTAGGCCCAGAATAGTTCTAAGCCTATCAAACTTATCTCCCTCCATGGCTTTGGTTAGGATGTCAGCGCGTTGCTCTGACGACCCTACATGCTGAATATCACAAATATTATCTTCAACCAAATCTCTAATGAAATGATACCTGATATCAATATGTTTGCTCCTATTGTGTAGAACTGGATTTTTAGAAATGTTTATGGCACTTGTATTGTCACAGAGCACCACAAATTTCTCTTGATGCACTCCATAATCTGCCAAAGTTTGCTTCATCCACATAAGTTGAGAACAACAACATGTAGCTGCTATATATTCTGCTTCAGCTGTGGATAGAGCAACTATGTTCTGTTTCCTTGAGTACCAACTAACCAAATTGTTGCCAAGATAGAAACAGCCTCCTGTTGTCGAACGTCTGTCATCACAACTGCCAGCCCAGTCTGAATCTGTATATCCTATAAGATCCAATGATGATCTTTTAGAATACCAAATCCCAAGTCCAATGGTTCCCTTGATATATCTCATAATTCTCTTAGCTGCTTTAAGATGTGTCTCCTTGGGTTGAGCTTGAAATCTGGCACATACTCCAGTGCTGTATGAGATATCTGGTCTGGTTGCTGTTAGGTAGAGAAGACTACCAATCATGCTCCTGTAAAGCTTTTGATCAACATCACAACTAGAATCTGCTTTAGAAAGCTTCTCATGAATACCCTGTGGTGTTTTTGCTACTTTGCTCTCTTCTAAGTTAAACTTCTTTAGCATATTGGTTGCATACTTCTCCTGAGATAAGAAGATTCCATCTTTTTCTTGTTTAATCTGTAATCCAAGGAAGTAATGCAATTCTCCAAGCATGCTCATCTCAAATTCAGTCTTCATATCATGTATAAATCCATCTCTAAGTTCTTCTGAAGTAGATCCAAAAATGATATCATCAACATAGACTTGAACTACAATGATATGCTTATCTGTGTGTTTGATGAAAAGTGTCTTATCCACATTTCCTCTTGTATATCCGTGGTCAACCAGGAATTTTGACAGCCTTTCATACAAGGCTCGAGGTGCCTGTTTAAGACCATATAGGGCTCCTTTCACTCTGTAAACATAGTCTGGATGTTTGTGATCTTCAAATCCAGCTGGTTGAGCTACATAAATTTCCTCCTTGATTTTCCCATTCAGAAAAGCAGTCTTGATATCCATTTGGTATAACTTGAAATCTAGATAACAAGCAACAGATAGCAAAATCCTTACAGCTTCCATTCTGGCCACTGGTGCATAAGTTTCTCCATAGTCTAAACCTTCAATTTGTGTGTAGCCTTGTGCTACCAATCTAGCTTTATTTCTGACTATGTTTCCATGCTCATCTTTCTTGTTTCTGAAAATCCACTTGGTACCAATGATGTTGACGTTGTCAGGGGGTGGTACTAATTCCCATACAGAATTTCTTTCAAACTGTAGTAACTCATCCTGCATGGCAGCTATCCAATACTCATCTTTGAAAGCTTCAGATGCATTCTTTGGTTCCATCTTGGATATAAAGCAGTTCATTCCAGCGAGTTGCTTGTAATCAACCTTCTTGTTTCTGGTCTGCCTAGGTGCATCCAATTCTCCAATGATATCAGTGTTAGAATGATGCTTCAAAGTTCTTGGTCCTTTCCTCTTATCTACAACAGCAGTGTCAAGTGGTTGTTGCTCTTCCTCAGTATCAACCAAAGATTCTGATTCAACTCCAGTTTCTACATCAGCTTCAGATGTTGGCTCATGTGTTTCCTCAGATGGTGGATCAAATACAGGAAAATAATGCAGACCATCTTCATATTCAGATAATCCTTTAGCTAGAGAATCTTCAAATAGAACATTCATAGATTCTATAACATTCTTACTATCAGTCAGATAAACTCTGTAAGCTCTGGAGTTGTTAGCATAACCCAAAAACAACCCTTTTTCTGATCTGGCATCAAACTTCTTAAGCTGTTCCCTGTCTCTGTAAACATGACAAGGACAACCAAATGTATGAAAATATCTAACATTAGGAAGTTTATCATACCATATTTGATAAGGAGTGAAATTTGTCTTCGGCCTCAAAAGAACTCTGTTTGAAATATGGCATGCTGTGTTGACAGCTTCTGCCCAAAAAGTCGTTGGTAGTGTACTTCCATGAAGCATAGATCTTGCCATCTCCTGTAAGGTTCTATTCTTCCTTTCTACAATCCCATTTTGTTGAGGAGACTTTGGGGCAGAGAACTCTTGAGAAATTCCATGTTGTTTACAGAAGTCAGTGAACTGTTGATTGTCAAACTCTCTCCCATGATCAGTTCTAATCCTTTTGATTTTTTCTTGTTTTTGATTCATGATCTTCAGGCTTGTGGACTCAAAATACTCAAAGGCTTCATCTTTTGATCTGAGAAAACAAACAAAGGTAAATCTAGAAAAATCATCAACTATCACAAGTACATACCTTTTGCCATTAAGGCTTTCTACTTCCATTGGACCCATCAAGTCCATGTGAATGAGTTCAAGGCAGTGATTTGTGGTAATTTCATCTACTCGTTTGTGTTGAGCTTTGGTTTGTTTTCCTTTAGAACATCCTTCACAGACAATTTGAGAGTTGTTCTGTAGTTTTGGCAACCCTTTGACAGCTCCAGAAATGCTCAATTTGTAGAGAGTTTGATAATTCAAGTGTGCCATTCTCTTGTGCCATAGGCTTGTAAGATCTTCTTTCAAAATCAAAGCCCTGTCTACTGTTTCCTTTAGGACATAACAATTGTTAGTAGACCTTTTCCCTGACATGATACACTTGTAATCTTTAAAGACATAGCAAGTATTCATATCAAATAGCACTAAGGAATTTTCATCACATAATTGACTTATGGAAATCAAATTGGTAGTTAAACCATCAACAAAGTAAACCTTAGAGAGATTAGAAAGAACTCCCTTTTCAATTTTACCATAGCCAGTGATTTTGCTTTTGGCACCATCTCCATACATCACCTCTCCACAATCCTGTTCTGTGAAGTTTTGTAGTATATTTTTGGTTCCAGTCATATGCCTAGAGCATCCAGAATCAAAATACCACAAAGTGTTCTTTTGATGTGCCTGCAAAGATACAACAACAAGACCAAGTGACTGTTGATTAGAATGTTTAGGTATCCAGGCCTTACGAATCTGGATCTTCTTTTGTAGTTCTAACGTCGGCCAGACAACAGGTCTTCCATTTAAGAGATCTCGAACAATCCTTAAACAAGTGTCTGCTTGATGACCAGGTAGACCACAATATATACAGTCCCTTGAGTCTTGAGGTGCAATATTGACTTGAATTGGCACATTTCTATAAGCAGCAGCATTGCTTGACTGTTCACCAAGATATCCTCCACTAACAAAGTTTCTCTTGGTTGATTTGAATTTCTTTGCTTTACCTTTCTTCTTGTATCCTATACCTGAAAGATCACCAGGTCTTTTGCACATAGAAAGAACTGAATCCAATTTATTTTTACCTTTTACCGTTTGAGAGAGTTCATTGCATTTGGCTTGAAGTTGTAGATTTTCTGTGGCCAAACATGTCTTTGCATCAGAAAGTTTGGAGCATTCATCTTGAAGTTCCTCAACTTTGAGCTTTGCTAGCTTTAATTCCTTTTGTAATTTGATCTTTTCAGTAGATAGATTATCATAAGAAATTCCGAGGTCAGTCAGTTGTGATAACAACTTCTTATTCTCGTTGAAGGCTGTATCATACTCGAACTTTAACTCTTCATATGCATCGGCCAGTTTTGAGTATATTTCACTGATATTACCTGCAACTATAGAATCATCTTCATCAGTAGTATAATCTATTGAATTTGTTATACCTGGTTGGGGACTACAGTCTCGAATAGTCAATGCGATAACATCTTCAGAGTCACTCTGTTGTTCCTCGATTGCTTCAACATCGAATTCGTCATCACTGAGTGTAGCTTGATAAGCTTTTCCTTCTTTCCTTTTGGCAGTAGGACATTCCTTTTTGAGATGTCCTTTTCCACCACACTCATAACATATAATAGAAGAGAATTTGTCAAATTTCTCAGGTTCCTTGAGTTTCTTGACATTACTGCCTTTGCCTTCGAACTTCTTAGATCCTTTGGATTGTTGTTTGTCAGATGTTGAAACACCATGTGAACTGGATTTCTGAGGCTTGCCTTTCTGTAACTGTATTGCTCTCTTTTCTTGAAGAAATTTGGCCATCCTTCTAGTGATCAAGGATAACTCTTCATCTAAATCATCATCTGATTCCTCAACCTTTTCAGCCTTTAGAGCAATACTCTTTGATTTTCCTTTGCTCCTTGATTCCAGATGATTCATTTCATAATTTTGCAAATTGCCAACCAACTCTTCCAAAGTCATGGTGTTGGTCTTCTCACTCTCTTCAAGAACTGAGATCTTTCCAGAATACTTAGGAGAAACCGTACGTAGCATCTTGCGAACCAATTTTTGTTCATCAAAATGCATTCCAAGCTCTATGCATTGATTAACCACATTTTGAAATCTCTCAAAGTATGTTGAAATATTTTCATCATCCGTCATCTCCAACCTGTCATATAAGGATTCAACACAATGTAATCGGGTTAGTTTAACATCGGCAGAACCTTCAAACCTGACTTCAAGAAATCTCCACATCTCATAGGCATTTTTGCAATTCTTGATCATTCTATGTTGTGCCTCTTCCATGGCTCCGCTGATCGCGTTCATGGCTGCGTAATTCCCTTGTTTTGCTGCTCTTTCTGCTACAGTTAATTCGGCCTTCCTAGCAAGTCGTGTAATCGGTGCAGCAGGTGGTACAGTCGTTGTTGTGGCAGCAGTGGTAGAGGTAGTATCTGTTGAAGCGGATGTGGTCGTCGTTGTCGTGACAACCGCAGGAATTTCAGTCCTTGTTGGTGGTTCCCATGCTTCTTCAACTGCATCCCAGACATCTTCTCCAAGAGCTCTGAGATAACACTCCATTCTTGATTTCCAGTAGCTAAAATTGTTTCCATCGAAGATTGGTGGACGAAGATGCGAAATTTCCCTACTCATCTTGAATCTTGAATCTCCAGTGAACGTTTGAAGATTGGCTCTGATACCAAATGACAGTCCCTTGTGAGTAGGTTGTTAACGCGATGTATTGACAACACACACAATTGCAGAAATATAAGAACACAATTGTTTGTTGACCCGGTTCGGACCTCCTGTCCTACATCCGGGGGATTCCAATCCAGGCAAAGATTACTCAACTATGAACAAGAACAAACACAAGATCCGAGACCAATCCTGTTAACTCGATCTAGAAGCTGAATCTCTCCCCCTCAACTTCTAATCTCCCTAACTAGAATTACAGAGACAATCTTGCTGTTCCTTCACCCTGTTGACAACCCTGAATCAAGAATCCTTTAAGCTATATCAAGAAGACTCCTTCTCCTTGATTTACAACTCGATCTAAAATGATATACACTGAATTACAACACAATTCTATCAAGAACAAAAACTCTCAAAACATCTCACCATGAAGAACAAGTTTTTGACTCTCTTGAAGTATATCTTCTAAAACGAAAACTAAACTCTCTTGGTAGAATATTGAAGATAAAATCACTTAAAGTAAAGACTGACTCAAAGACTATTTATAAACTAAGAACATCTTGGTCTTTGAGTCCAGGTGCTGGTGAAGCTTTGATCTTTAAAACCATAACTGTATCGTTGTTAGAGCGTTGCAATGACACTCAAATGATTCTGCATGAAATGTTAGTGCCAACAAATACCACCACCAAACCGTTCATAAATGGTTTTGAAGACATAAAAAAAATTCATACTCATGCACAATAATATATACAAGCATTGTAATATTCGTGCACAGATGCATATTTATTTTTTTTTTCCAGAAGTAAAATATAGTGTATTCGAACGTAACTTCTTTATTAAAGAAATAGACCAAATTCAAAGCTATTCTAATTTAATCCATCACCGCGCCTCCGCCATCATCATCCCAGCCCTCCATCGCCACCATCGTCCTCCCCCATTGCCGCCACCACCATCCCTTTAATCCTCCCCAAATTTGCCATCGCCCCGCCTCCTCTAGCCAACTCCGCGCCACCACCACCAACCCACTGCCATCCTTCCCTCTTCCCCAAAATCGCCATCGCCATAGTTGTGCTACCATCACTTTCCTTTCACAAGATCAAGATGATTACAATAGAGTGTCTCTCTCAATTAGCAAGAACTACCCTCGACTCTACAATCTCTAATTGAACTCCAAGCATGTAATCTTAAACACCTCTTGTGAATGTTACAAACTCTCGTGAACCCTTACAGAGATTTCTCACTCCAATATATACTATCTTAGGCTCACCAAAATTCAGCCTAACTTAACTGCAACTAACTTCTCGTTTGAAGCAGTTACAACTATTTTATTTGACAGCTAACTACTCACACATGTGCAGACACAATTCACATCCAACTGCCTCAATTTATTTTAACCGTCATATTAATACGTATATTTATACATTGCATAACAGCCGGGAAATATACAATGTGTCACTACCAATAATTTATATTCCAATATAATGCCTAAAAATATTATACAACAGTCCACAAACAATTGTCAAGAGGACAAATATATATATATATAATTTTCTTTTATTCACAGCTCGAATACCATAAACATGAATTTAGATCTAATCGTCAAGGGAATAATCCTTCAAGAATTATAAATTTCACAAACATGTAGTTGATATCAAGAATAAATCCAAATTATTAAATTAGAATTTCTTTAAGAAAAATTGGTGTAATCTATGGATAAACTAAAATTCATAAATGATGATGCAAAATGTATTGTTGAATGTACCGTCATGAACAAAATGATGTATGATTATAGTTTTCTCAACTTATCACCATATTGCAATTTATCAAATCTAGTTATTTATCTAATACAAATATATATAATCCATTAAATATAATACCTAATAACAACAATACCCTTTTGCAAATCACAACTTTTTCCCCATTTTCCTAATTTGTCTGTAAGCTAAAACTTATTGGGATTTCAATTTTTCGTAAAACTTACTAGTACTAGGTTGTGCGAGATTTTAATCAAGGCCCCGACTCTCATGCATAGTCAAATGCATTGTACTGGCTTAATTTTGAAATTTCACTTGAAATGCATTTATTTTGCACTTGAAATGCACTTGTTTTGCAAGTAAACTGCACGTATGTTAAACATCTTATTAAACTATATAAGAGTTTAGACCCCAATAACTACTTACAACAACTTTTACTCATAAGTACTACAAATAAATACTTAACCAAATATTTATTTTTTACAAAAAAATACTTGTTCTATGGCTCGTGCAAACATGGTGTTGAAAGCTTGCATATGAAATTTTAATTGTAAATTGTAATAGCTTAAATATGATTTTTTCACTTGAAATGTACTTATTTTGCACTTAAAATGCACTTATTTTAAAGTTCTTATTAAAAAAAAATATATAAAACACTAGAGCCCAATAACTACTAAAATTACAATAGAAAAATTATTACAAATCACTCCCAATCCCTCTTCACCTCCATAACCCATTCATAAAAACCCCTTTCCCTCCTCCTCTGACGCCGGCGTCCAAACACACATAAGTAAATTAAAATAAAAAGTGCTTCAAAGGCTCCCCAATAAAAGCTCTCATGAAACCTCTCGTATTGCTCATTGAAGTTGACCACATTGAACATACAAGCAGCACTTCTGCGGTCCTTAAGCCCCAAGCTTGCTGCAAAAATTTTCACAGCTCATGTACGCTGTACGCGCTGCTTCTTTATGTATTGTTAGTCTCGTGTAATTCTTTAAGTTCTTGCGTGGTTTGCTCACGAATTGGGGATAGGTGTGCGTAAACTCTGAATTTTTAGTTGAATTGTTCGTGCTTGTGTTTAATGTGATATGTTTGTAGATTGCGAAGTGCAGTTATTTTTTATTTTTTATTTTTTTGTGGAGGTTATGGGTGGGAATTGCTTTCGAAGTATGAGAACTTGGCAGGAAGAATTTGTGTATTTTGCTAATATAAGTAAAAACGGATATAGATCCGAGATATCATTCTTATGTGCTACTTAAAGATTGAAATTTCAAATCCAGTGTTATTACTCCGGAGGGTTTCGGGTTACATTTGAAATTTGGGAATATTATACTAATCAAACTACATCAAATGTAGAGAAAAAATATTAAACTACATCAAATATGAAACTACATCAAATGTATTAGTTGTTAATTTATTATTAATAGTCATGAATAAATTAATATTAATATTAATATTAGTTGGGGAGAAAATTTGGGAATATTAAACCAGGAGTTGGGAAGAATAAAAACTCTACGGGTATGACTATTAGGAATCCTGCAGGCCCCTATTCTCCTTTGGTAAATTTCGTACCCTTTTTGGTAGAACAGAGAAAATTAGTATGTTTCCTTTGGAAAATTATATATCCCTGGAAATAAGGAAAGAATGGAATATAATTCTTTTTCCAAAAGAATTATATTGCCAAAGGTCGGACTTTTTTATGAATTTATTAAAATATTTATGATAATTTGGAGCACAAGTGATGGAAATGCACAAGAAGTTGTGCGCAATAATACACAAAATGATACCACGGGAAATGCACAAGAAACGCACAAGAAATGTACAAGAAACGCACAAGAAATGCACAGTTTTATGGAAATATTGTTCATGTATATATATATATATGCTTCCGCATGCATATATGCGCAATTAATTTTGAAATTATGTAATGATTCCAAAAGGGCAATTAAGGATAAGGATACCGACAGCATAATGGAACTACAGATCGAGTTTATTTTATTTATTGATTAAACTAATACCCGGAAAATTATTTAAAGAATAAGTATAGTAACAACATATAAACACTAATTAATTTGCGTGTGGATCAAATACTGAGACTGGCTCACGAGAAAAGCAGTGGATCAAGTAGTGAGAGTGGCTCACGAGCTAGTTCTTCAGTTTGCCTGTATGTGGAGGAGGAGAAATGAAGATGAAGGTACGACTGGGATGATCCAACAAAGACCGAGCATGAAGAGCAATCTTCAACTTAATTCAACAAGCTAGGAAAGCATTCGTAATTGGAGAGATTATTTGAGGGTTTCTGAGTTCCTATATTATTATGCAGATTTAATTTGGGGGTGGCTTTTTATAATTAATTCTTCACAACATGCATATATATGTAGTAGAACTGATGAAGGAGTGAGGGGCTGGGGCTGATTCCTATTCCTTGAAATCCGCCGTCTGAATCTTATTCCCTGAAATGCGCCTATTTCCCGTTTCTTTCTAAATTCGTATGTTGTCGTCGTGGAACACTGCTCATCTCCTCCCTCAAAGAAATACGATCTCTGTCATCGTCGTACGAAGTGAAGTAAGTATATATTCTGATTCTCCCCCTCTGAAAGAAGAGGACTGATTCCTATTCCCTGAAATGCGTCTATTTCCTGTTTCTTCCTAAATTCGTAGGTCGTCGTGGAACACTGATCATCTCGTCCTTCTAAGAAGAAGTACGATCTCCGTCGTCCTACGAAGTGAAGTATATACTGAATTCTAAAGAGAAAAGGTCTGCATATATTAAACAACATATGTACTGTAGTACTTCCTCCGTTCCTTTTTAAATGCTACGGACCCACATTTCACGCAATCCAATACACGTTTTTAATCATTCATAACTCAAATTGTATACATGTAAAAATTTTGAAAATTTGATATTCTAAATCTATGCGATTAGACGAATCCAACAAGATCCCACTTGACTATATTTTATCTTATATAATTGTATTAAAAAGTCGAATCAAAGTTACTCAATGAACAGTAACAAAATCTCAAATGTGCATTTAATAAGGAACGGAGGAAGTATTATTTAAATACGAGCCCTTATCCCTAAAAGACGACCACCTACACATTATTAATATTCAAATATGGGCCCCCAAATTGCTGAGCAATTGGCTCAGAGCCAGCCGGCCACCCAAAACAATACTAAAATTGATAAGTCTCGGATTAAAACACCCGTCCGATCCCTCCTTTCTTCAGTGGCCACACACCATTTGAAGAATCAAACACACCTACACATTTTTAAGATAAGCATTAATGTAATCCATTAATTAGATGAAAATTGAATACTACTACAAGATAGTCCTTAATGTAATTTATATTAAATAAATACTACTTTCAGGTCAACATGTCTCTAGCTAATTAATGAATTACACGAGAAACGTACCTTCCGGAAAGCTCGGAGCTCCGATCGATCCTATAGCAGGTTTGGGGGTGGCTTTTTGAAAAACTATATGCAGGTTTCTGAGTCGCCCAAGAACTCAGAAAAACTATAATTTTTGAAAAATATATGTGAAAGAACTGTGTTGTGAGTTCCTCCTATATGCAGGTTTGGGGGTGGCTTTTATAATTCCTGTAAACGCCGGTTTCTGAGTTCCTGAAATGCGGTCTGAATCCTATTCCTGAAATGCGTGGAACACTGCTCATCTCCATCTTTGAAGTAAGTATATATTCTCTTCCCCATCTGAATGCGCCTATCAACTACTTACTGTATCTTTCTCACATCAGTGCCTCACTTTTTTTCAGCCATTTCCCCTTTCAGTTCGCCAAGCTCTTTGCGTACACCATCGCCTCCGACGTCCGATTTGTTGCGTGATTTTCCACCTCTCCTCTTCGCCTTTGCTGTTGAAACTCTAGCGTGTCTGTCGTCCTCACTGTTTCCTTTGCCCGCTGTTTCCTTCGCCCTAAAATTCCCACGACCAATTCCTCATTTCGTCTCCATTCCCCATCCCCGTAATCGTCCTCCTTTTGCCTGGAATTTTCCCAAATCTCCTCACCAATTTCCAAAATTTATCGTCCTTCCCCATTGCTGCCTGTGGTGGATTAGGAAATAGCGCCGTCGTTGCCATCCACGATTTGCCCTAACCCTCCGCCTCTGTTCTCTGCATTCGCAACACAGTTTGGCCTTCCCAGCATCGGAGGGAGTCGGTGCGACCGGAAATTAGGGAGTGGAGGAGAGTGGGCTTGCATCTGGCTATCAGTCAGTGGACCGGGTGGGCACCGCCGGGGAGCAGCAACATTGTTGCTGCGTTGGGCAGCGGCCATGGGCTCCCTTCATGCGAGGATGATGGTGGCTGAGATGTGTTGAGCATGGTGGTCGAGCTGGTCAAGCTGCTACAGTTGCTGCAACTTAGAGGGTGTTTGGATTAGCGATATAAAATATAGATTATTTGATTATTGCGTTTTCAAAACGCAAATAATCAGATTTGCAGTACCTTTTTTTAGCGGTTAAACTGATTATTTACGTTTTGAAAACGCAATAAGCAGATAATTCATTTTCTTACACTGCTACATCCATCGAAGGGGCTGATGAAGCATTGGAATGGGCCTGACTTTATTTTGTATTCTGTCTTGTTAATTGGGCCGTAGGATGTTATTTGGGCCTTAGTTCTTTGGGAAAACCCCAGCCCAGTCCCCACCAACCAAACTTTATTTGAGTCAAAACCCCACATTTTAAATCATTAGAGTTTAGGCCCTACCAATTAGCAAACTTAAACAAAAAACTAAACAATAACATTAACTAAGATAAACATGGAAAATACTCAAATACCCCTGGTGAGAAAATACGATCGTCGTCCAATGCCCTAAACTCCCTCTCCCTCCAACGTCTCTCCCTGTTCCATCCTATTCGTCCTCTCCATTCTCCCGCTAGCAAAGGGCTCGAGCAAGCAGGAGGACGGAGCTTCACAAGGCAAACGATCAAACATAGCGGAGGAGTCAGTGGGACACGTCCAAGCACGGTGGAGAAGACATTGGAAGGTGAGAACAAGAAAAATAGGGCTTATTTATTAACTTCTTCCCGACTTTTTACCATTCTTGAAGAGGATAAAATCCTTAAGGAATGTTGTAGAATGAGAATAATAATTCGTATTTTTGTGAGAAGAACAATGTTTAGCTATTGTAAGGTGAGAACAAGAAGAAAAATAGGGCTTCTTTGTATGAAATGTTTCTCGTAATGTTGAATAGGAAAACAACCTCAAATGATGTGCAATGGCAACAATAGTGGTGTTCTTGTGAAAGGAACACTATTTACTGACATTTGATGCATAGAGGCTTCGGTATTGTCATTACAATGTTTCTGATTTATTTTGTGAGGTTGGGATGCCATTGTAGAATAAATTTAGTAGTTGTTGATATTCAATTATGAGCAAGAAGCAATATGGGTGGGTTTTAGTTGTACCTAGAGGTGTAGGAATGTATTTGCATGGGTTTCGTACGTATCCATATTGATTTTAATATTGTTTTATTTGTAGGTGTGAAAAAGAATGAGTAATAGTGGGGAGCAAGTGGGAAGCAGTAGCTTTAGTAGCTTTAATCTGCTAGTAGTATGTGACTATGAGAATGAGAAGTACCCATTAAGCATCACGAATCAGACAACCGTGGCGGATGTGCATACTGAATTGTTTGAAAGATGGCCCGAGTTCGATCCTCTTTTAAACACACTGGAATACGAAGCTCCCGGAGACAAGCTACCGGTACGAATCAAAAGTGATACGGATATAAAGTTGATGTTGTGGTATCACTCGGTGACGAATGTACACTTGTGCAATGTTCACATCGTACCGAACACGAAGAGAAGAAGGTATGATATTTTAGATCTTCGGTGGTTATAATTTGAATGGCCAAGTTTTGGTTAGATTGTGTAATGAGATAATTTGTGGAAAAATGTAGGGTGGATGATGTACCGGAGTCATCAAGCCATAACCAATTGGCAATGGTACGGATAGAGCAAGAGGCCATGGGGGGACGATCCGGTGGCATTGAACGTATTGATGGTGAAGGACAAACATTTGAGAGTGTTGGTAAGTTCCGTGAAGTATTGCGGTCATATTGCATTGCAACAAATAAAGGATTTAGATACGTGAAGAATGCGAAGGATAAGGTGATAGTGAGATGTTCGGTGGAAGAGTGTGGATGGCGTATTTATGCAGCATTCCTTAAATCAGATGATACATTTGGCATCCGTAATTGCAACCTTAATCATACATGTGGTGTCGACCGCATAAAAAGTACAAGCCATCCAAATGCGAATTCCAAGTGGGTTGCAAGTATCATTAGAGAGAAAGTTAGAAGCACGCCGGGCTTTACGCCTAGAGAAGCCATAGCCGATGCGAAAATTCAATTTGCGGTTGATATACCCTACCATAAAGGTTGGTTGGCGAAAGAGATAGCATTAAGAGAGATCCATGGAAAGGATGAGAAATCCTTTGACAAACTTAGGGGTATGTGCGAATCGTTGAAGGCCTCGAACCCCGGCACTATCGCCGACTTGGAAATATTTCCGGACACAATGAAATTCCACCGTGTGTTTATTTGCATGGGCGCTTGCATGAGGGGTTTTTTGAGTGGTTGTCGTCCGATGTTGTTTCTTGATGGTACACATCTTAAGACGGAGTGGAAAGGGACCATGCTAACGGCCATTGGGCAGGACGCGAACAACGGCATATTTACATTAGCATTCGCCGGTATGTATATCTTGTTGTTGTTAATTGATGTTTTGTTCTTGTTAATTGATTGGGTATCTTATACTTGTTTCTGGTAGTCGTGGACGCGGAGACGGACTTCAGCTGGGGATGGTTCTGTCAAAAGCTTTATGGAGCGCTTGAGGCCCAAAGCGAAAATTTCCCTTTCGAGCAGTTGGTTTTGTTCACGGATAGACACGCCGGGCTTCTCAACGCCGTACGCAATGTATTCCCAATCTGTGCCCATGCAATATGTCTCCGTCACTTGATAGACAATTTTCGGACTGACGTATGTATGCCAAAGTTTGTTTACTATTGTAGTATATGAGTCCCAGTGATGCTTGCTCGAATCGTTTATCTTATGGTGCTTTATTCACTAATGCAACAGGTTTTGTCGAAATATCCCTTGCACCGTAAGAGTAAATGGTGCAACATTTTCCACCTTGCTGCGAATGCTCTTACCGCCTCCGACTATGAGAAATACATAAAGAAGCTCGTGGATGCATTCGGTAACCATGCCAAGGAATTCATAGCACGTTCGAAACCAGAGAGGTGGGCCAATGCATTCTTCCCGAGGATGAGATGGGGCGCGATGAACAATAATTTAGCGGAGAGTTGGAATAAGTGGGCGAAAGATGCTAGGGTTTTGCCACCCGCTGCTATGGTGGATATGCTTAGGGTTAATGTGATGACAATGATGGACGAACGAAGGAATGAAGCATCGGAAATGGTTAAGAATGTTTGCCCCAGAATTGAGATAGAGATTCAAGCCAATTTGGACAAGTCGAGGGCGTTGTCTTGCATTCGATCGTTGCCGGGTTTGTACGAGGTTCGTCAGGGTGGTTTGAGGATGGTGGTCGACCTCAACAAATGGGAATGCTCATGCAGAGAATGGCAAGTCACCGGCATTCCTTGTTCGCATGCTTTGGTGTGCATTTCGCACATGCACTTCTCGCCGTATGACTATGTGGACCCATACTACAGTGTTCGTATGTACCGTAAGTCGTACGAAGGGGCCATTTACCCAATCTCTGTCACACACGAGGAAGAACCTGAGGTCGTGGCGACCGAAGTGATACGACCCCCGGACGTGCGATCCCAGCCAGGGCGAAGGAAAACCAAGCGGATCCCATCCCAAGTTGTTGTGAGTAAGAATACCTGTGGTTTATGTCACATGCCCGGACACAACAAACGTACTTGCAAGAATGCCCGAGTGCAAAAGTAGTCTGGTCGGGTATATGTGATTTTTTGTCGATAATTTGATGCACATTAACTTGTTTGGCATGATTTGAATCGTTAAAGTGTCCATGTGCCTTGACTGAGAATGGAAACTCATGATTTGGATAATGTGTTTTGGTACTTTTGCAATTGGATGTTGGTATGATATTTGATTTGGTTAGTATTTATGGCAAGTTTCTTTTTTGTGGAATTTGTAAACAAGTTGAATTAAATGTGGTAAGAGGATTGAATGTTATGGTAATATTTTGTGTGTAGATGTGGTAAACCAAACTGATCACTGAGGAGAAACGGTCTTGGGACGGTCAATGGACGACCATCCTCGCACCGTCCTTCGTGTCAGGGAATTCTGGCTCAGAGGACGGTTAAGGGATGGTTAATTTTAACCGTCCCCTAACCGTCCTGAAGGTCCTGAATGAAAGTTAGAATAGAGACGGTCCTGGGAGTCGTCGGACGGACCGTCCCGAGACCGTCCCTATAATAGGCTTTGTAACAGGATATATGGGACGGACCGTCCTCATACCGTCCTCCACAAATAACTACAGGATGCTTAGGGACGGTCCTGGGCGTTTGGGATGGCCGTCCCAAGTACCGTCCCATCCTTTGTCAAAAAACAGAGCCTCCTTGGACGGACCTTCTGTGGACGCCTCTCAGCTACCGTGCCATTTTTGATCCCATATTGTCATTTACCAATAAATTGGTAAATAATATAAACAAACTTGGTAAGTCGCATAAGCCTACATGGTAAACCATATTCCTATATTTGTGTGTCATAAAAAACCTGGTAAATCAATTTCAAATGTTGGTAAGTCCCATAAAAAAACTGGTAAAAGTGTCGACATTAACTTGGTAAGTATCAATAAGAAACCTGGTAGTCGAAATTTAAAAGAATCAAGAATGTAATTGGTAAGTGACATCAAAAGAAGTTGGTACCATATAATAGTGTTGGTAAGTGACTTTTAAAAAACTTGGTAAACCACGTATTATGTATTTGGACTTCAAGATATTTGGTAAAGCATCTACTACTAAATTAGTAGTGACATTCCAAGATAGTGGTAAGTAACGTCAGAAGAAGTTGGTAAATCATATCAGGAATTTGGTAAGTGACTTTGGGATACTTGGTAAGGCATCAACTAATAAATTGGTAAGTGACATGCCAAGATAGTGGTAATTTCATGCGATCGAGGGTTTAGGGTGGAAAATAGTTGATATTATTACCGCTCAAGGCAATATGCATTGTCGTATGATCTCAAATAGTTAAAATTATGATCATATATGTACAAAGGGTGTTATGTATTACAAACGGACATCTAATCGGAGGTGTCATGTTGCATACATCGGGAGAATAGTATACGTACTCGTTGTAGCGTTCCGTATTAGGGTGTTTGTTTCTCCATACAATCCATACTCGATTGATACTGGGGTGTTTGCTTCTCCATACAATCCATCTAATCGTTGTCGTATTATCACCACGATTGATATTAGGGTGTTTGTTTCTCCATACCTTATCGTGTCACGTTGCATTACTTACGTTAATAATCTACCAACACCAACACCGTACCAGTGTTCCACGATTGTTCCAAAGGGTGTTCGTTTCTTTAGCATGTTGTACCCTATCAGATATCTCGTGGTGAATAGGACGATTAAATTCCGATGATAGTTGGATTACTAGTAGTAATGTTCAAATTGTGTACATAAGTATTATATGTTTTAATGACGACATTATCCTAACTAACGTAAACTACATATTTTTTTCGATGAGCTATCGTTACACTGTAATGTCTAGTTGGAGTTATATCCCATGGTATAGACGAGTTCAAAAACGAAATAGATTAAATGCGGTAACTAATTCACTCAGTGACACAGTAACATGGAAATATTAGAATTAGTAAAGATGCATTAACGTGACTGGTAAATCCTAGCGCATGACTTGGTAAAGGAGATATGAAAGGACTTTGGTATTGTTTGGACGGTACATTGGATGGTAGAAATATCCCGTCCCATAGCATATATATATTTTTTTTAATTTTTAAAATCTCAAAAAATTGGGGAACTACACATGCTTAGGGTTTAGGGTTTAGGGTTTTTTAGGGTTTAGCTCGATTACCACGTTCAGTCATTTTGTTACCAATTTACTCTATACTAATTTACCGGGTGTAGAGGACGATCTAGTATTAGGGTTCCTTTCATCAGTTTTTTTTTTTTTTTTTAAAAAATCGATCGAACCGCCTCACCCCTCTAAACTTCTCCACAACCGCCTCACCCCTCTAAACTTCTCCACAACGTTGCACTCGCTCGGAGAAGGACGAAATTGCTGCCCGCCTCGCTTTGGACTTTCAGGTATCATACTTCCTGCCACATTTACTTCTCTACTTAGATCCTTGAATGTATTTGTGTGTTAGTGTTTCGAAAAATTGTGGGTTAAAAAACACATATGTTCGAAGCGAGCAGAGTTCGATTGCCGAGAGTTCCTGGCTTCGTTTTCTTATTGGAATGTTTAGGGTTTCAAAAATTAGTTTGATATGGTTCATCATTGCGCACTTAAGGTGTTCGAAGAAATGTTTAAACTAGAATTTCATACAGTACTGTCTACAAAATTTCTTACTGTGATTTTTATTTGCAGTTATCATGGGATTCTTGCAAATCTTGTTGTCCCTGGCATGGTTAATGGCCCCGAAGCGCACTCGAGTGGTTGAAGACGACGAGAGTTCCCCACGAACAAGAATGGGGTGTAAGCCACAGAATGCACCATCTAGACTGAACAAGAAGAAGTTCCTGACTGACGCTGCGCAAGAGAGGTATTACACAATGCATGATCAGAGGGCATACGTAGGAGAACGGGCATTTAAGGAGCAACATCTTCAGGATGATAGGGTGGCACCTTTAGTGGATCGGTGGGGTTGGCACGAGCTTGCACTCCATCCGGAAGGTGAAGCACCAATTGATCTAGCGTTGGAAGTATTCGCAAACATCCCGGATGCAGATGATGACATGTCAAATGTATTTGTACGTGGGAAAAGGGTGAATTTCTCGTCGGCAGCAATCAACGAGCATTTCGGCATACCAAACGGAGGCATCTTCCGTTTACCTCCGGATGAGGTGCCTGTGTTGCCGGATTGGGCTTCACTTTGCACCCAGGAACCAGTGTCGTTGAACACGAAGAACAATTTAGAAGTCCGTACGCGGTGCCTAGATCCTCAATGGAAGTTCGTTGCATGTATTTGGAACGGACGCATAAGACCCACCCTACGGGAGAACTATGTCACTCGTGATGCATACGATTTGATTCACCACTTGGCGTTCGGAGGCACAATCAATGTTGGCTCCTTGATAAGAAGACATATGTTGGAAATATCTCATACTGCCTCGCTCGCTATCTCTCATATTCATCTCATATGGCGCATGTGTGTAGAAGCCCGTGTAGAAATTAACAGAAACGAAGAGAGGAAGCCACCGATGGGATCATTCAAGGTGCACAAGTTCGCTGAGCGACGTGCTCGTATACAAAGTGGGAGAGATGCACCCGCAACAATAAATGAGGCGGATGACGGGGGCTTGATTCTTATAGTCCCACCAGAACGTCCCCCAACACCACCACCACCACCGCCACCCGCTGCGCCACAACAAAATGACCAACATGAAGCCATGGACGCGGACCATCCAGCCCTCATGCCCCCACCCATGCCGCACGTGCACCAAGCGGGAATGGACTACACTGAGCTTGGTAGGATGTTTCAGGACCTGCGAGTTCACATTGATACAAGGTTCACACATATGCAGGATCATATTGATAATCGATTCACACAGATGCAGGCAAACTGGGACAGCAGAATGAACGAGGTGGAACGAGATATCAGAGACATTGGTGATATGTTGGATCGGTACGAGTAAGCAGCCCTTGATATAGACCGATTCCGTCCTCCTAAGTAGTTTTTAGTGTTTACTGACTTTGTGTTCGAATGAGTAGTATCTTGTGGTTGTCCTATTAATGGCATGCTTGTAATCTTTTGTTATGCTATGAATGACAAGTAGTACAATGCAGGAACAATTGGTGTTGGTATTTTGTCGCAACATGTGAAGGGTAGTTTGTTATGCTATGAATGTTATTGTGTTTTAAACATCTAACATGACATCTCTCTCATGGTATTACTAAATGGGACGGAGAAGGAGTGCGTTCAAAAGGTCTTATGTTTCAGAAAGTATGGGACGGTGTTGGGACGGGAAAATTGGACCGTCCATATACAAATTAATTGCAACAGACGGTCCTGGTAGAGCGGGACGGTCCTACGTGACCGTCCCGAAACCGTCCTATAGAACCTGCCCTCATTCAGTATGTGTTGGGACGGTCATGAAACGGTATTGTGACCGTCCACATGACCGTGCCCGTCCTTAGCCAATAAGGGCTTTCCCATTGACGGTATAGCCTATTTACCAATGTGGACTAATGACAACTTACCAAGTTTCGTGCAAGTAGTTTACCAATCCAACCCTACCCTATTTACCAAGTTCTGTGTAGTAGGGATTACCAATTTACACTATAGCCCATTTACCAATTTACACTAATGTCAGCTTACCAAGTTTTGTGCATATAGCTTACCAGGTTAACACTATCCTATTTACCAAGTCGTATGTAGTGGGTTTACCAATTCACGGAACACTACAATTTTTTCGTATCGGGTATACCAAGTCTCTCTAGCCAATTTACCAATATACATGTAAAGGTTTTACCAACTCACACTCTAGCCTATTTACCAAGTTTTTTGGCAAAGGGCATACCAGTTGAGAGTATAGCCTATTTACCAATGTAGACTAAAGCGAATTTACCAAGTTTCGTGCAAATAGTTTACCAACCCAACCCTACCCTATTTACCAAGTTCTGTGTAGTAGGGATTACCAATTTACACTATAGCCCATTTACCAATGTACACTTATCAGAGCTTACCAAGTTTTGTGCATTTAGCTTACCAGTTTAACACTATCCTATTTACCAAGTCTTATGTTTCAGAAAGTATGGGACGGTGTTGGGACGGGCTAATTGGACCGTCCATATACAAATTAATTGCAACAGACGGTCCTGGTAGAGCGGGACGGTCCTACGTGACCGTCCCGAAACCGTCCTATAGAACCTGCCCTCATTCAGTCTGTGTTGGGACGGTCATGAAACGGTATCGTGACCGTCCACATGACCGTGCCCGTCCTTAGCCAATAAGGGCTTTCCCATTGACGGTATAGCCTATTTACCAATGTGGACTAATGACAACTTACCAAGTTTCGTGCAAATAGTTTACCAATCCAACCCTACCCTATTTACCAAGTTCTGTGTAGTAGGGATTACCAATTTACACTATAGCCCATTTACCAATTTACAATAATGTCAGCTTACCAAGTTTTGTGCATATTGCTTACCAGGTTAACACTATCCTATTTACCAAGTCCTATGTAGTGGGTTTACCAATTCACGGAACACTACAATTTTTTCGTATCGGGTATACCAAGTCTCTCTAGCCAATTTACCAATATACATGTAAAGGTTTTACCAAATCACACTTTTGCCTATTTACCAAGTTTTTTGGCGAAGGGCTTACCAGTTGAGAGTATAGTCTATTTACCAATGCAGACTAAAGAGAACTTACCAAGTATTCTGCATATAGTTTACCAATCCAACCATACCTTATTTACCAAGTTCAATGTAGTGGGGATTACCAATTAGACACTAGGCCATTTACCAACGTACACTACTGACAACTTACCAAGTTTTGTGCAAATAGCTTACCAGTTTAACCTATCCTATTTACCAAGTTTTATGTAGTGGGTTTACCAATTCACGGAACAGTACAATGAGTGTATAGGACGGTCCATGGGGAACGTCCAACTCACCGTCCGCGGACCCTCCCAACTGCCATCAGTCCTTTAGGGACGGTCATAGGACGGTTGCCCGAGCCTCATTTCCACCGTCCCTTATGTCCTGCAATGATAAACGGTCCTGCTTCAGTAAGGACGGTCCACGGGGACCGTCCTTTGGCCGTCCTCTGAGGACAGCTTCAGCTAGTGTAATTGGGACGCTAGGGGGACGGTTTTTCAAGCGTCCACTCCACCGTCCCTTATATCCTGGATCTAAACGAAGGTCCTGCTTCAGCTAGGACGGTCCCCAGTAACCGTCCTTTAGCCGTCCTCTCAAGACAGGTTCTTGGACATGTCAATTGGGACGCCATAAGGACGGTATTCATGGCCGTCCCATAACCGTCTCACCAAAACAGTAATATTTTAGTGTAATGCTACCAACATTCATATATTAATCTTACCAAATTGTCTAATACAAATTTACCAAGACTACCATAATCAATTACTAGCTTTCTTGAACACTTTAAAACAAGTTTCTAAAACCCTCAAAAATCAGAATTCAACTTTGCAAAAAGCCCACATCCACCTACACATTTCCATATACATATACTAAACATTCCCACAAGACAACCTTCCATATACATCAACCAATCGAATCTAGTACCAAGCTCTTAGCATCGGTTAGGATTGTATAAGCAATATGCGCTCTAGATGCTTCTATGGAAACGGTCTTCGAATCATGCCAAAATGTTGCGTTGCTCCGGGCATAGCATTCGCTCCACAGGCATACATACACACCGCAATCCATTGACCCCGACTCTTGTTGCCTACTAGGTAATTCTTTCAATGTGCCGGACATCTTTATCCCCCACATCTCGCAACATGCTTTCCAAAAGTTTACCTATCAAAATTTCACCAAAACATGTAAAAAAAGGCTACACATAAAACAACCAACAACCAAATACCAATTGTTTTTTTTTATTTTCTACAATATCACTTACAAGCTTTCTCCGACGTGTCTTCAAACGTGGATCGGACCTCATTGAGTTCATGCCATACACCTTGCCATCTTCTAAGTCAAGAATCACCATATGCCAGTGAAAGAGGTTATCATCATTTATCGGGCATATGATGTACCTCAGTTGACTTGAACTCTTGCTCAGACATATTTTGCGAACCTGGTTCGCACAAAAGCCGTTCATTTTATTCAAAAATTGTTCGCATTCATTAGCTTCCCACTCAATCTTGTCCGGTGGATAAAACTCATGCATTGTAGTCTCTATGTTTTGCTACAACAAAAAAATGTGAGCACATCAATCAAACTTGATTTCGAATATTATAAAATATTTTTTATACAGACTACTCACCGCTGCCAATGTGCTCAAGAAGGCCGCGCGACAAGGGAAACCTTCTCGCTTTTGGTAGTCATCCGATGCAATTATCTCCAAATACGCATCTATGACGGTACCTTCTAAAGGTTCGTTCGTCAACAGATGTAGTAAATGATCAGTATACACTGCAGAACCTTCCCCCTCCCACATAAGACTCCTATGGCTCCCATTAAATGCACAATATCAGCACCACAAAAGTCAGTCAAAATTTAGACCAAAATAATGGCATGATTTTATATTTTACACTTACTTTTTAAGCTCTCCATCTATGAAACGATCAAGCAACGCCCTCCTCGCATCATCAACGATCTCTCGCCCGCTCCAATCCCTTCTCCCCTTATACCCCTCGGCGAAGGCAGCGTCACCGATGGCGATTATTTCCAGCTCATCCAGTAAAATCTATACAATTCAACCCTTACTTATAACTAACTAAATTCAAATAATTTGTGCAAATTAAATAAAAATGGAGAAATGATTGCTAACAATTACACTTAACAATATAATCCACTTACCGGATCTTCACAAGGAACCGCCCGCTTACTCTTTCTCACCGGCCTCGGGGATGTCTTCGGATCTGTGTAATCCGGATCAATCTTTCTCCTCCTATCTTTCCTGCTTTGCACATTCTTAATCAGTGAGGAGGGCGATTTCTTGCCCGGTCCTTGGACATCATCCCCCTGTTCTTCATCCTCTACTTCCTCCTGCAACCCTGCATCCTCCATGCCCACGTTCTCTTCCCCCTCATTCATCCCTTCATTCGCCTCCAGCCGTTCATTCCCTTTCGACCCTACATTTTCCGCTTCCGCATTCTCTCGCACCTCCTTCAACCCTTCACTCACCTCCCCAGCCGGCACATCACCAACCACCTTATTCTTATCTAGCTCATTCCCCACATCCACATCCGTCGTGATAAGCAATTGCACTCCATCTGGATTATCGTGTACCTCCTCCTCCTCCTCATAATTTCTCTCATCTGCTTCCCCCTCCGATTCCTACATGTATGCAGAATATTTTGTCAATATTAACAAGAAGAATAAAATAGTAAAGATGGATGAGTGTACCGATGTGAGAACCCTCGCCGGCTGAAACAGTCTCTTCTCCTCCGCCAATGCCACAAACCTAGCTACATCCTCACGTGTCACCTCCCTCAATTCTTCCCTGCATCCTTCAATCTTGCCGGATCTATCCGCCCATCTTGTAACTCTCGGGAATCTCAAAATATGGATTGGCTTGCCATACTTTGGAATCCTCTCATACATCCATGCCTACAATTAAATAGAATCAACAAAATGCATAGGTTAGTTCCACATCACCAAACTATCAAATCCCCATTATTTGCTGTACGATATAAAATACTTACCATTAACCCTACTGTGCATCCGTTCACGTACGAAGATTTGCCCTCCACAAAACATTTCATGGACTCCAACAGATACGAGTACACGAACGGTCCCCATGCATACTCCCTCACTTTCCCGCTATCCTCCGCGTAATGCCATAGGTACTTGGGCGTTGTGTACCCGGTGTTGGGAAATAGGAGGCAGTTAAATACAAGCAATACATATATGCTTGCGTACTCCTCAGGACTGCATCGTTCTATCCCCTCCTCCCCTACCCCTGCCAAGTCACGTAGAATCTTTGCTATTTCATTTCTCTTCACATCACTACACCTACCATCAAAAAACTTCTTCGATATCATAGGCTCGTCCTCCAACCTCTTTTCAATGTAATGTCCTACGTGCCTCAACCCAAGCACGCATGACAACTCCTTGGCCTTGAACTCCACCCTAATGCCATTTCCCACTATAAATCTCCTTGTTTCCGGTTCAAAGGTTTCTAGCACTGCTTGCATCCGAGCTTGATATGCATTGTCCTTGCACACCTTTCTCAAATGCCCAAAACCCGTGGCCTCTATGGCTTCTCTTTGACCTTGAGACCATCGGACCTCCACCTCATCCACAAGCTCCCGTAAATATTTTGCAGAGCACCGGGGGGCTTGCATTTTAGTCTCCTTCGTGACACCTATAAAAAGCCACTTCAAACAATCATTTCCCATTCAAGAAAACAACCTTATCTAACAATGCATAACACTACATTCTACCACACACATAACACTCTAATAACTTAAACTCTATCCTTTTCCACCAAATTATCCATTCTAACATTTCATCGAACACGTTATGATCAATTTCAAGACTTTCATCAAAATCATTACCCACGCAACACATTTCAACACTTCTACAAATCACAGTAGATAGCCACAAAAACAACATAAAGATCAATTCCCAATATTATTTACAACACATTTCATAAACCTAACTTAATGTATGTCATAACCTAATTTCATGTTTAACCAACAATAGCACAAGAAATTATTGAAATTTCCCTTACCCGGATTGCTCTGCTCACCCCCTTCCAAATGACCGAGCTTCCTCTTTGGTGGCATTACTTCCCAATCCCTCTTCTTCCACTTCTTCCTAGTTCGGTCTACACTTGGTGATTCCAAATCCCCGCCTAGTACCCAGGTTATGCAATTTTTTCGTTCGACAGCATCCACACTTGCCCTCTCCCAATTCCGCCGCCGTCAGCAACTTCCAGGAGCCTCGACGTCGCGTCGCGTGCTTCTTCTCTTCTCGGTTTCGGTCGACGAGAAGGTCGCTCCCTTCTCTTCCCTTCGAGTCTCGGTTCTTTTCAGTTGTCTCTCCCGCTTCTCTCGTTCTTCGGTTAAGGAATTTGAATGAAAAGGGTTAATGGGATTAGTGGGATTAGTGAAATAGGGTGGGTCTTTCTCTCGAAGTCAATTGTGGAATGGGGGCGTAAACTCGAAGGAATTGAGGGATGGGGCTTAGACAATAAGAAAGTTTTTTCAATAGGGACTGGGCCCTCATTTTCCGTAGTTCTTTTCTCTGATCCACTTACCTCAGAAGGAGGAGTTCTTGCAGGTGCTCATAGCCAATCAAACCCTAATTTTTGTTGGTGAAACTGGCACTGGTAAAACAATACAGGTCAGTATGAGTCGCCTGCTAGGCTTATGCATTTTTATGCGGTCTTTGACGCTTTTTTGACCCTGCTTGTAGTTTAATGTAAGGATCCTAGCACGATGTGGGGTTTTATGCTTAGAGAATTCCAAATAGGTTACCCATTTGGGGGTTTATGCATAGAGAGTGCCCAAAAAGGGAATTTTTATTGAGATGAAGTCCAATCCTGGATGAATATTTTGTAGATGACAATGTTGGGTCCACTGCTGATCCTTTTTTCTATAATCTTAAGCCAACTGATATACCATTTCTGGAAAAATTGTAAAGACGAACAATTGGCTGTCGTGCTCGACAGGAGCCTGGAGAGCTCCATTATAACGTTTCGCCCGTAAAAGTATTTGAAAGTATTTGCATCTGTTGTCTAATACTCTTGGTTCTTTAATTCCTCAGAATATATTAGATGATGCAAGCTCATCTGGCCCTGGTTTGGTTCATCATATTGACAAAATTTTCTTGCCGTGTTTAGTTAAGGTATTTGTGTGTTTGTGCGTGCACGCTTGTTACCTCAATTTCTAAGCTTATATATGATATGGGCATAAAATTTTTAATTGTGGTCTAATTTCTCACCTACTTGGGTTTATTTTTTTAATTATGCAGATATGGGCATAAATGATGTATTTGAGTTTGTTGGCATCTTCACTTTTGTTCTAGATTTTCCTTTAACCAAAGATGACACTGATGAACTGCCTCATTATCGTGCATTTTTTTTCTATTTGTTTTTTCTTGTTTCCATGCCATTAAATAGTGATACTTGATGCAATTGCAGGTGCTACGACTTCATTTTGTTGCTTATTGGAAGCTTATTTGTAACGCCCCGAAAATTCAAACCTGATTTTTCGCAAGCCTTACCGTCGTACTAGCTATCCTAAACTAGTGGCCAGCTAATTTAAAACCGCTAGTACAAGGCTGAGAAAAATCCTAAAGTGATTATCAGATTAAGCAAATTAAATGCGGAAGCTAAAACTAATAATAACACATAAGCACAGAGGGGTCTCAACAATATTCAAGTGAAATCCCAACATATTATCCAGGCTACAAGCCTTCCAAACCAATAGCAGGCAACCTGCCAATATTTCAAACAGGGCTACTAGCCCAAAGCAGTAAAGCACATAGGGCCACAGGCCAGAAAATAAGTCCTAGGCTCACAGCCCTCAACTAGCAATAATCCAAATGCCAAGGGATAAAACAACAGCAGAGTATCAAATAATCACATATAAGAGTAATAACAGTGAGTCCTATCTATGTGATCGCTCAATACCCAAAACCCAATTATGCTCCAGCGCCTCCAGCAGGATCTATAATGCAAAACAAAGCAAGGGAGTCAGTACAACGTACTGAGCAAGGGATATGCGTGCAGGGGAAATAAAGGGGGGAAATATAATATAATAATAAGTAGAATATAAATATAATAGAATATAAATAAAACAGATAAAACATCACACCGTCCCATACCGGTGCTTCAACCACAAACATACAAAAGGGCATAGATAAATCACCACACCGTCCCATACCGGTGCTTCAACCACAAACATACATTTTATGCACGTGATGCATGAACTAACATACACCTATCTACCCTATATGCAAATGCAATGAATATGCCTAGCCGGCAACCTAAGAACCCGGGCGGTATGAACCCACGGGTGAGGATATCATCAACTCCAACCCGTTACAGGGTAACATACACCATCCCCGCAGGGACCACAGGCATCACAGCCTAAATCATACACCCCGAAGGGCCAACAGGCATCACAACCAAGAATCACACCCCGAAGGGCCAACAGGCATAACAGCCAATAAACCACCCCGCAGGGCCATCGGGACTCAACAACACCTGTGAAGGCTGCCCGATCAATCATAAATATCATAACAACCCATCGGGTTAATAACTGTCAATTCCAATGTAATAAGATGCCTATGACAATTATACCATGATGTTCAAAAACCTAATCACTAGGTTCGCATGCTTCCCAACGCATAAAGAATTCAGTAGATATCCCTTAGATTAATGATCATTCGATGATTTATCAATAACATTTGGAGAAGTTATAACAATATATCTACAACCTCCCCGAGTAATATAAATGTTCCCATATTTCTGTTTATCGCAAGGGATTAGTAATTCAACAATTAGAGCGAAGAATTCGATAATAAATAATGAATAAGCATTCATCACCCCCGAAGTGATATGGTACTCCGAGAAGCGTGCCATCATCTAAATTATCATAACGTAAGCTTAATCCATTATAATTATTGTGAATAATAAACCTGCAAATCAAACGGAGGAGGGAACGAGCAAAAACCCGACATCATCCAATATCACCCCAACACACATAAAATGCAAGCATAACCCTTGCCTTATATAATCGATCTTTAAAGCTTCATTCTTGATAAGTCTTCAACCTTCCAATGGCTCGCTGCGTTGTCAACTCAGGGTTGCCCCCTATAAAGGAATATCATCATAAGAATTAAAAGAATTCTATACTCAAATACCACTATCCCTATCTTTCTCCAACACCAACATACACCATCAATCCCTTTCTACAATCCCACAAACCATCACCAATTCATCAAGGCAACCAATCCATAAATAATCTATTTCACAACAATACCAAGGAAATTAAGACTTAGCCAAATTCATAGAATGATGTAATAAAATAACTCAAACTTCTCCACTATATAAAGATCCACAATTAATAAACTACCAATTTAAATCTTAATTTCCCAAACTCAAGATCCTTAAACATTTAGACAAACAATAACCATTATTCCATTTCTCAATAGTCATGTTCACTATAACAAGTCCAAATGTAATATACCATTACCAAGTTAATATTTAAACCAATTTCCAATTTATTCGGAATCACAAAATAATAAATATTCAACAATCCCCTAATCAACTCAACGTTCTCAATATCTATGAATCATCCCACTTATTCAAGATCACCCCCAACACTTCTTTATAATTCTAACAACAATTCCCCAACATTAGCAAAGCTAACATTCAAAAACCCACTCAGTTCACAAAAATTCCCAAATTAACAAAATCCCACTTTTATCTCCAATTCTACTTCAATACCATATTCAAACATTACCACCAAAAATCCATTTAACAATTCCTTTAAGAAAAACCCAACCAAATATGACCACTCATCCTTTCCCCCAATTCGTTCAACATCAAAATCTAAGAATCCAATTAAATCTCAAACTACCAATTTTAACATATGTGAGCAAATACCCAATTTAATCAAGGATTCCAAAATACACCATCTTGTTCATTAACGAATTACCCATTACAACCAAAATCGACTATTCAAGTACATAATCCCTAAATACTCAATATATCTAAATATCTAACAATCAAGTCTATTTATTCATCTCCACACTTCAATTTAATAAACAAGGTACTAAACCCAATAATTTCTTGTCATCAATCAAGTTAATACATCAAGAATTCATAAAATATTTAATCCATAACCTCACATATCAATTTCTCAAATTTAGCAGCACAAGTCAATTAAAATCCATAGACAATATTACCAAATATTTAGAAATCAAATACCCAATACATCTATATAAACTAGCAAACACATTCCCACAATTTCACACAATATTCAACACAAAAATCCAAGAAAACCGTACAACATTTAGAGTAGAATTTCACCAATCCAACACCACCATCACTGCCGGACACCATCATTGCCAACATCACCACACAACCACCACCGCCGTCTGCCATCATCAGGCCTCCACTGCCGCGGCCAGGTCGCCGGCGATGCCGACGACAGCCACAGCAGCGGCCGTCGCGGCCACCATCTCAGCGCGCAACAGCGCGCTGCCACTCCAGTGGCAATAGCTCGCCGGCGGCAAGCTCCATCCCCCATCAACACCATCTCCACTCCTTCCTCTTCCCATCTCCGACGAAACCGCCGGAGTCTCCAAGAAGAACTCAATCTTTTTCTTCCAAACAATCCCAAAATCGAAAAAGAAGAAGATGAGGAAGAAGAGATACACCATACCTTCTTGGCTTCAATTTCTCTTCCGAATCGCCGCCCATCTCCGCAGCTGCTCCTCCCTCTGCCGCCGTGCCCTCTCCAAGAAAATCCCTAACTTTCTTTCTCAAGTTCGGTGTGGAAATGGGAATGGGAAGAAATCCCGATTCATCATCCCCCAATTCTAATTCTAGTGAGTGTAGGTTATGGACTTGGGCTTGGGCTTCTTTCTCCAATAAATAAATAAAGTGTAGTTGGGCCAATCAATTTATCCACTTGATTTATCTGTTGGATCTTCATTCCTTCTCGTATAATTGTCCGTCGGACTTCAAATAATTTTTTCCATATCTTTATGAGTAATGTAAACTCATATTTTTAAACGGTAAATTAGGGCCCAGACCCCTTTTAAAAATTTTTCCCTTTTTTTAGGCCTCATTCCAATTTTATTACGCACCCCATCACATGTTTGACTTGGTTTACCACGTCATTGTATGTGCCTTACCTAGATACTATATGATATTTACCAGGTTAATGGTATGTGGTTTACCAATGTATTAGTATGTGTTTTACCATAGCTACCATATATTAGTATTTACCAAGTTACTGATACGTGGTTTACCACAGATACCATATGGTATTTACCAAGTTTTTGGTATATACTTACCACAAATACCTTACGATGTTTACCAAGTTATTCCACATATACAATATGGTATTTACCAAGTCTTGGTATGTGCTTTACCTAAAATATCTATGGTGTTTACCAGGTTATTGGTATGCGCTTTACCATAAATATGTTATGATGTTTACCAAGTTATTCCACATATACCATATGTGCTTTACCAAGTTTTTAGTATGTGATTTACCACGATTACCTTATGTGTTTACCAAGTTATTGGTATGTGGTTTACCAAGTTTTTGGTATGTGATTTACCAAATTATTACATAGGGCCTAAAACACAATGTTTGAAATGGAGGGGCTTTGACTCTCATAATATTTTTTCCATAGGTACCGGACCCTAGTTTTCCCATTTTTAAATTAGTTACTCACAACTAAGAAATTATGTATGAGTTAATTAATTGGGATGTTACATTATTGCTGGTGCATTTCTTTCAAGTCTGCAGTTCGAGGTAAGGGAAGCACTTGTGGGAAATCTCATTCCATTCTCAAGAATGATCGGGATGCAGATGTTGGAAGCTGTCTTTAAACCTTACTGTGCCCCTGAGTTTACACATTCTAAGAAACGTTATGAGACCTTGAATATCAATTCATGGAGCAGCGGTCAGGTGTAAATAATGAATTTCGAAATGGTAGATCAGATGGATCAAAGATGTATGATATATTTTATGTTTTGCGCCTTCAAATTAACAATATCCTTGTAGATTGTACAAAAGATACTTTTGACTTTATTGAAATGATATAATGATAGTATTATTGTTTGCAGTTTTGTATTTGTACTTCATATTTAATGTGTATTTGATGATTCTGAAATTATTTATGAAGAGAAGAGATTGGATTAGGGAAACATAATACCAAAAAAAATTATAGGAGATGACGACATGGGCGAGGAAATATTGTCGTTTCCTAAGACCTAATTTTTCGTGGTTGCTGGCCTCATTTTCATCAATATATATACTTTTGCTTTTGCCATTCATATCACTGGAAAATTGATTAATGAAAAACTAAAATGGTATATTCCATTAATTATTATAACTAATTAATATTAATAGAATTCATAAAATAAAAGAGAGGCTTTCGTTCACAATATTTTCTTCCGACATTAATAATTTTACTCATACTCATTTCAAAAACATAGATCCTATAAAAATTTAAGAAACGTGTTCTGGTTCCATTGTTTGTGTGTGGTTTATTGTGCTTTCATATGAAAAGGAAACTTACACACGATTCAGTACACACTCTTGTGCATATGGTTAGGTAGATTATAAAGTATGTGTCGGAGTAAAATAATTTGCTTTGTTTAAGTGTCCTTTACAATTATTTTTATTTATTTAATGGCATTGTTCGTTTTGTGTGAGATTATTCCATGTTCTTTGTGTTCTTCACTGTTTAGCTCTGATGAATCAAACGCGGGATAAAAGAAATCCATGACCATCAATAATACAAATAAGGTCTATGAAGTTCCGGATTGCTATCACACCTTATAAAAAGCACATAGGGTACACACACAAAACACACCTGGAATGTAATGACTCATTTAATAATCCTACTCTTAATGTTCTGAAAACTTATGTGCTTATATTTCACCGTGCTACTTATTGCCCTGAATCTCCATTGTTATTAAATTAAATTCGTGGGTATATTTTAAATTCATGTATTTCGCAGCTGTTTTTATTGATTTGAGGGTGTTAGGAAATTTCAACTCTAAGTAAATTTATATTATTTGATTTTGGCTTCCTCAGCCCTGTGTACTTGCCTTGTAAATTAAGTATAACTAAACTTCTTTGAACATAATAAGTATCATATAAGAAAACTACGTGCGCTCACCAACAATTATTTCTTCTTTCTCCATGGGCAATTGTACGTCCTAATACGCTGTGCATCGCACATCTCAATATGCTAGGTTTTATATATGTAACACCCCAAAGATGGCCCATCCTATATAACATAATTATTTCGAATTTCAATGCATGTCCTCCGGGGGCGGACACACGTGACTCTACCGTAGGTATAAGACACCACTTAAATTTAGAGGGTGTATTCAATCTAGAGTTTTATGGATTTTAAGAAATTGGTGGATTTAGAGAGTCCATACTCACGTAGAGTTGATTGATTTCGTGTAGAGTTTGTCTAGAGTTTGACTGACTTTTAGAAATCTTGAATTGTTAGAGAGATTTTCCTTAGTTATATTTTTAGGAGAATCCATTAAAATCTATGGGTCTGTTTGGGAATTAGCTGTTAGTTGTTAACTGATTCCGTGAGTTATAATGAGTTAAAATTAGCTATTCGACAATTTCTATACTAACTTTTTGCCTAAAATAAGCTCAAATTCAAAATGTTGCTATTTGCGACGGTTTCAAAAAGAGCTGATTGAACACTGTTTTAAGTTATTTTGTCTTTTTAAATAAGCTAATTTTCTTAAATTCTCTCACAAAAAGCTAATTCTGAGTTAGCAGTTTCGCCAAACATGGCCTATAAAGATTTGAAATCAATGGGCTGTTGAAATACCTCAATTTTTTTTAAAAAAAAATTATATCTGTATTGAATACACCTAGATTTTTAAAGACTTTTTAAAATCTAAATTTAATACATCCCAACTTTAAAAGTCCAAATTTTTTTTTTACAGACTCTTGATTGAATACACCCCTTTAGTTTTTAAGGTAAAAAATAGTACTCCCTCCGTCCCAATAATTTTCACCACTATTCCTCTTTGGGTGTCCCAATAAGGCTGGTCGCTTTCCTGTTTAAGCAAATTAGATTAATATAAATATTATTAAAAACCCCACAATAATGATAATTGTACTTTCTGCACAAAGTCCAATGTAATTATTTAACCATTAATATCTCAAAATGTGTATAAGTAAAAATTATATAAAATATATATTCTAAAACTATACGATTAGTATTCTAATAAGATACACTTAACTATTTTTCTCTTCTTACATCATTACGATAATACTGAGTCAAAGTTGAATAATAAATATCGCTAGATGAAATTGTTGAAAGCCATTCACAGTTCGTCGATATTCTCATAAAAGATGATGATGATATCCTCTATATTACCATGGTATATGCGGCTCCAAACAAATATCGTCGTTCTTGGCTTTGGCCTGAATTGACTCGTATAGCTCGGAGTCGGCATCAGTCATGGTTAGTAGGTGGTGACCTTAATTGCACTATGCGTCAGAATGAGTCTAGAGGCGGCCGTTCGAGTAGTGTGCATGGTGACGAGTTGTTTAATTGGGCTGCTGATGCTCGTGTGTCTGAGCTTAAAACTTTTGGCAACCACTTCACCTGGGCCCGAGGCTTGCTCCGTCGTCGTTTGGATCGGTTGCTGGGCAATGAATTGTGGCATGTTCGGTTCCCTCTATGTACTGTGGAGGTTCTGCCTAGGATCCATTCTGATCATGCTCCCTTGCTTCTTAGGATCACAGACAGACGTCCAGTTCCTCACAACTCTCAAACAAAGTCCTTTAGATATAAAGCCCCTTGGCAAGGCTTTCCTAGCTTTTGCAACATTATTAGTTCTATTTGGCGCCTGAAGTTGCCTCTCACAGAGTCCCTTGGTAAATTAAAGGATGAGGCTACTGCCTGGAACGATAAAGTTTTCAACAATATGAGTGCCAGAAAAGCCCGTATTCGAGCCAGACTCCGAGGGATTGAACGCCAGATGGATTGGGACAATAACAGCTTTTCTAAGAGGTTGCATCACTAACTCAGTTCTGAACTGGGCAAAATCTTAGAAAGGGAGGAAATCAATTGGATACAAAGGAGTACTAGGGATTGGAATTTTGCCGGGGATCAGAACACTAGTTTCTACCATAATTTTGTTAAAGCTAGACAAAGGAAAAAGCTTTTCTCTATCCTTGATGATGCTGAAGGCAATACTTTTACTAATGATGGGGAGGTTCGAGTGATGATTTTCAATTATTTTCGGCAGCTCTATACAGCGTCTCCCTCAGTTACCTTAGTGTCCTCCTGGACTGAGGGCCTCACTCCATCGCTTTCATGTTCTGAGCGTGAGATGATGCAGGATCCTCCTACCAAAGAGGAAGTTTGGAAAGCTCTTAAATCCATGGCCCCTTTAAAAGCTCCTGGCCCTGATGGATATCATGCTATGTTTTATCAACGTAATTGGCCGGTGATTGGTCCTTCTGTCTATGATTTTGTTCTTAAGTGCTTTGCTAATCCGAGGAGTATTGCAGATATTAATCAAACATTAATTGTTTTGATTCCAAAGATTCCGAATCCGAAATCTGTCACCCAGCTCAGACCTATTAGCCTCTGTAATGTGTTATACAAAATCATTACCAAAGTTCTTGTCAACCGCATGTCTCATTTCATGCCCCAGTTGATCAGTCAAGGACAAGCGAGCTTTGTTAAGGGTCGTATCATCCAAGATAATATTATCCTCTGCCGGGAGATTGATCACTTCATGACTAATTCTAAGGCCAAGCCCGGATGCATGACTCTCAAGTTGGATTTGGAAAAGGCTTATGATAAACTGAATTGGGAATTCATTCGGGACACTCTTTCGTTGTTTGGTTTTCCTCCCTCTTGTATTAACCTCATTATGACTTGTATTAATTCCTCTTCTTTTCAGGTGTTATGGAATGGTCATCCTTCCTCTTCGTTTTCTCCTTCACGCGGGATTAGACAAGGGGATCCTATGTCTCCTTATATTTTTATCCTTTGTATTGAAAGATTGGGCAGGATGATCTCTCATGCAGTTGCGGAGGGCCACTGGAAACCATTATCTTGGGGAAATGGTAGCTTAAAAATTTCTTATGTGTTTTTTGCAGATGACATCTTGCTATTCTCCAAAGCTACTCTTGCTCAAGCTACTTTGATCAAAGATATTCTTGCACAATTTAGTGTCATGTCCGGTCTCAAAGTCAGCTTTGCTAAGTCCCGTTTGTGCTTTGGAAAGATTGTGGATAGACATGTCAGGAATCTCATCTCCAGTGAATTGGGTATCCAGTCTTTCCAGAATTTGGGTACATACCTTGGCATTCCCATGACCACGGGCAGGAAGTCTCACAGAGATTTTGGTTTTATCATCGACAAAATGAACACTAAACTTAATGGATGGTCTCACAGGCATCTTAGCCTTGCTGGGAGAGCTACTTTGCTTAAATCTGTGCTTCAAGCTGTTGGCCAGTATGTGATGCAGGTTACTAGTCTCCCCAAGAGTACGATTAATGCTATGGAAAAACTTTGCAGAGAGTTCCTATGGGGAAAGCACAAAATTCATTTGGTGGCATGGGAGACTTTAGTTTCAGACAAATCTCAAGGAGGGTTGGGTATCAGGCAGCTTTCTTATGTCAATCAGGCGTTGCTCATGAAATGTTGGTGGAGTTTGTTGAATAGAGACACGCTTTGGACCAGATTGCTGAAGCTTAGATATGGTTGGAAGGGTCACAACTTCACTCACAAATGCCACTCCCTTTCCCATTTTGCTCGGGATCTCCAGTCTATACATAAATCCTTTCACTCGATGCTTGGTTGGAAGGTCAATAATGGTAAGAATATTTTCTTTTGGACTGATAATTGGACTAAGACAGGTTCTCTTATGCAGGAACACGCTGTTCGACCTCTGAATGAGTCTGATCTGGATCGCACTTTGGAGTCCTATTTCCATAATTCTACCTGGGACTTGCAGGAGCTTGGGTCCATCCTTACTCCAGAGGGTATTCATCAACTTACTCTTGAATCAGGCCCAACTACTAGCCATATGGAGGATCAACCTTTCTGGAGGCCATCCACTCGAGGTTTCTTCTCGGTTCGCAGCACAATGGAACATTGGAGCACCAGCAGGTCCGTTAGAGGGAGTCCCGATTGGGCGAGTATCTGGAAATGGCCTGTCCCTCACCGCACCAAGTTCTTCCTTTGGCTTCTCATGCACAACAAACTACTTACGGGTTGGGAGAGATGTAGACGACATATCACGGCTGACTCCTTATGCTGGAAGTGTGGAGATGTTGAAGATTGTATGCATGCTATTCGTGATTGCCCCACTTCGATTGCTATATGGGATAAGCTTGGTTTCACTTCTGTTCGTGGTTTTTGGGAGGCTGACATTACGCGATGGATTGGCTTCATGCATTGTAAACATATTGGGGATCGTCAGGCGGATCTTTTCGGCATAGGCGCTTGGCTTATTTGGAAATTCCGTTGTCAAGAGTTATATGCGCAGGAGGCTATTCGTTGGGAGGAGGTTCACATTAAAATCTGCAGAACCACTAATGAGTTTATTGCCGCTAGGAGTGCTCTTAAGATATTGGGAGCTAAAGCTTGGAAGTCGTATAGGACTCGGTGGGAGCGCCCTCCTGATCATTGGCATAAGGCCAATTGTGATGGTAGTTTTTCTCGCACTAAAGGAGCTGCAGGGGGTATTGTTCGAGATGATAGAGGACGCTGGGTTGGAGGTGTTCGGACCAGTGGCAATTTTGAAGGAATCTTTCATGCAGAGTTACACGCTATCATTATCACCATGCAGCTGGCTTGGAGCATGAACATCCCACGTCTGATTATTGAATCGGATTGTTATGAAGCCATAGAACTCATTACCAAGGATATATCAGTTATTGGCCCGACTCTTTCCTGGCTTCGACAGATCAAGTCATGTGTACTTGGCGATGGGAGACCTGTTTTGTTTTTGTTCCCCGCGAGTGCAATGCTGCTGTCGATTGGTTTCTTAAGGGAGCTCCATTAGTTGGTGGCATTCAACATTTTGTTCGTCCCCCCGAGTTTATGTTTGATGTTTTAGACTATGACCTCATTGGTCTGTATCATACCAAACAAGTTTTGGATTAATAAAATGACTTAGGCCCTCCGTTTCTCCGAAAAAAAAAAGTTGAATAATAAATAGTGTCAAAAGTCAAATATAATAATTATAAAACGTGATGAGGAAAATAATCAAATTTAATTACACCACTTTAACCACTAAATATCACTATTTAAATTCCCGTGCCTAGGGTTGGACAATTTTGCCAAAAACTCGGTATACCGTTCATACCATATCGAAAAATGCCGAAAATGTCAAAATTTATGGTATACCGAAATTTTTGGTATGGTATATTCTCGTGCCGAATATTTTTGGTATGGTATCGGTATAAAAATACAAGATATTTGGTATACCGAAAATACCGATATATACGTTTATATTTTATAAAATATATAATTACATTTTTCTTTTAAAAAAACAATACATATTTATTACTAAACCCAAAACAAATTCATAGTTAAGGTCTAAACCCAATTTTAAATAATCTAAGGGCCCGTTTGGATTGGCTTTTGGAAAAAGCAGAAGCCAAAAGCAGAAGCAGAAGTGAAAGCCAAAAGCAGAAGCAGGTAACTTTTGTGTTTGGATGGAATGTTTGAAAAGCAGCTTTTTTTCAAAAGTGTGTTTGGATATGTAAAAGTGAAAAGTGCTTTTGAAATGTGTAAATTACCAAAAATGATATGCTATTTATATATAATAGTATATATTTATAGTATAATTAAAATAAATTAATAGGGGCATTTATGACTCTGCACACATTACTAGGTGCTTTTGGCTTCTGCTTTTCGGAGAAGCACCCCCGGGGCTGCTTCTCCCAGAAGCACTTTTGCAGCTTTTCGAGGTGCTTTTGCTTTTTTCCAAAAGCCAAAACAAACACTCATTTTCCTTCAAAAGTGCTTTTGGCATAAGCAAAAGCCAAAAGCACTTCAAAATAAGTCATTCCAAACGGCCCCTAAAATTAAGTTGCTATTTATTATAAAGCAAACATTAATTCTAAATTTCGATAATATTCTAAATGATTATGTTTATTTATTTAAGCTTAAAATTTAAATAGTATTTATTTATCATAATTTAATCTAACATATATCTATTACTTTCATTTTTTGTAATGGTTACATGTTCTGGTCAAGTTTACCATCTTTGATCTTCAACTCTAGTATGACTTATAACGTATTAATATTTTTAATCATTAGCGTATATAAATAAATAAATGTCATTATAGTAGAAGATATTATGAATGACCTCTAAAGTTCGTTTAAAACTCTATTTTTTTTGGATAAGCCAATTTAATGGCCGGAGAAATACACAAACACCACATGGAAGTATAAAAGAATGAAACAAAAAGAAAACAACACAGAGGGAGAGACTAAAGAATAAAAGACAAGAAAGGAACACAGCAACATGAAATAGAAACTAAGCTAACAAACACCCAAGGCGTCCGAATTAAGGCTTCCCAAGACGAAATCCGGCAGGACGCCCAAGTGGTAAAGAATCTCTCCTTCGAATCGTCATCCTTAGCAAGACGCTCCATCACCCAATTCCCCTGTGGCTCAACCAAGAAGATCATCTTCGGCTAAAGTTTACGAATGACATTCCTCAACCAACCTCTAGTCCTCCTACCCATATCTCCACCAACATTCCAAGACAACAAAGAAAATTTTTTGAAGTCCACAGACAACAGACCAACATTCCAAGACAATAAAGAAAATTTTTTGAAGTCCATAGACAACATACTTGAGGAAGAGGTGGACTGGAGCACAGGCGAATCCTCTAGGTTTGCATATCATTAGACCCATCCGGCGGGTCTTCTGGTTTCGAGCCATTCTCATTTCCCTGGAGAGGATCGATATTTTCCTTCCTCTTTCCTTTGAGTTTTTCTAAGTTCCAATTGCTTGTCCGTTGGAACCTCAATTGCTGCAGAGATTTTGTTTTCTCCAACCGACGCCCTTTGCTGTTTGAACAAATTTGGGCTATCAATCAGTAGAGATTTAAATCCCTTCCCTTGAGCCTTAGAAAGTGCCGGATTGACCAGGGGCGATTTATGGCCTTTAACCTGCTGGGCCTTATTACTAGATGGTTGCAGAAAGGAACCGGGGCTCTTGGCTTGAAGGGCAGGCTTGATGGAAAGAGTGATAAGGCCTTTCGGTTTAGTGGGCTTTTTCCATGTCACTTTAATCCAGTCACCGGAGGCTGGCTGGATAGGAACCAAGGGTTTAGGCACGTGAGATGTCTCAGTCTTCAATGAGGCTTTTAATGCTGCCTCAGTTGTCTTCTCGTGACCAGGTACAGAGTTAGGGAAGTCAACCCTTTTGTCTTTGGCAGCAGCCACTGAATCCTCCGTTTCCCCATTAGTGACTCCCTCATTGACTATGGCAATAGTGCAAATATCCATCTTGTCTATGTTCCCACAAATAGGGAGAGCCACAGACCCTTCAACAGCTTTTTGGCCAGGATCAGCTACACTCAGATTTGTCTTTTCCCCACTACCTGTGGCAACCACCGGCGACTCCTGAGCCCCCTCCACCGGCCGGAAAGTGCAAATATGACTTGCGTGTCCATATCTTTGGCAGTTTGAACAAAGAAGAAGGAGCCCCTCATATGCCACCTCTTGCCATCTATCACCTACAAGGACACTCGACACCACCGGAAGGCTTAAATAGATCTCCACACAAACCCTCGTATATCTCCCGCGGTTAACTCCCTTCGAAACAGAATCCACTCAGACAGGGGTGCCAATAGTAGAGGCCAATCTAGTAAGGATATATTCATCAAAAAATTCAAAGCTTAGACCGGGGAAGCGAGCCCATACAATAGTTTTCTTGGGGGTTTCCTCGTTGGCTACAAAGTTGGGACTCCAAGGCCTCACCATCAAGTAGTTGTCAAATGTAACACCCCCATTTTCCCTAAGGATGCAGCGGAAGAAAAGTGCGGGAACAATGGGTGGGGTGCTACCGCCACGCATTCCGGACCGCCCGAAATACGCTAGGGCTAAAAATAATAAGTGCAGAACATCAGAGTTTAATGCATATGCTAACCACTTCCCGGGCAAGTTAGCACACACTCTGCACAAAAGCTTATAATACCGTAACGAGTATGAAATAAGCGTAATAAAAATGTTTGGTATAGCGTAACCAAACGGAGGAACGCATTCCTCAAATGAGCTCAATAATAGGAATGGAATAAATCCATGGAAATTTTTATTTTAAAAGAGGTTGTACCTCGCATTTCAAAAATATTATAGTAAGGGGTTGTCTATCTCGTATTTCAAAAAAATAACACTGCTAAACGCAAAAATGCATTGTTTGAACAGTAGGGCACCATGCTTGCATAAACGGGATAAAACCCAAATATTTATTTTCGCTCGATACATAATTTACAAGGCTTTATAAAAATTTGTCTTTGCCTTATAAAAATTTAGCTATGCCAAGAAATAAGTCCTAACCCCAAAGGGGATTTTTAAAATATTCATTCTTATAAATATTACCCCGTACCGTGCCCGTGCAAAATATGCTCTAACGAACCTTGCAGATCCGAAACCTGAAAGGAAATGGTGACAAGTGTAGAGTCAGCGAAAACAATCGCTGAGTAAGTAGAAGTTTACTCCCGGAGGAGGTTGGGTAGCAGAAATAATTTAAAGACAACAGTTATGGTAATGGTATGCTAAAAACGAGAATAATTTGTACATAAAGACAATATTAATCTAAATCCCGGGAAAAGATAATACAGCAATATGCGTTACCGAAATTTAAATATTTCAGCCACCGTGTGTGGGGTTCCGCTCTAGGGCTCTAGTCCCACTCGAAGGTGGGGTCCCTGTTTTGTCGGACTCAAATCCCACATACACTCAAGGGTGTGGGGGAGGTAAGAAATTTCCTCAAGCCCACTATGAGAGAAGACCATAGCGCCGAGCTGTGAGTCCCAATAGTCCCCGTGTGGCGATTAAGTGCACAACAGCGTGGGAGTTGGGCAACTGCGACCCATGGCACATCGCTCATCCCCGTAACAATGAGCTCAAAAATCCGAAGGATTTTGTGAATAGTTTCGAACATTATAAAGCACAGTAAAATGGCATACCAGTAATCCAAAAAATAGTAGGGAGCTATAAGCATAAATTTAAAATAATAAAGCGGTAGTAAAAATTATGCTTAAGCTAAAATAAATTTGGCTTTACTCCAAAGAGTAAAAATCTACTTACTGTCACCGTGGGGAGAATGGAACTCAACACAAGCACAGGCCTACGAGCAGATATCCTTCTACAGCTACTTGACTAGCAAAATTTTAATATTAAGTTAGTAAGCTATAATATAAAAATAATAATAACTAGAATTTCCGACTTAATAAATCTTACCCGAAGCACTTCCTACGGACTAGCTATCTGTATTAATCCTTACTCAGCTCTAAAGCTCCTTGGCTTGCACCGAAAATCCCACTCAAAATCTTGACCGCTAAAATATTTCTAACAATACTATTAAAACCGCACAAGCACTAAACTAACTTACACTAAACTAAACTAGGTAATGAGAATAGCCGAAATAAAAAAATATTAATGCTGAGAACAAGGATGGCGTGGGAATGGGTGAGGTTGAGGGGGGTTTATATAGGCGAGTTTTTTTTTTTGTCCGGAGTAAACAAGTGTATCCTCCTCTCCAGCATTTCCCCACTGCCCCAATTTCCCCTTTTGTCCACTGTTTACAATTAATGAATCTGCATTTTCTTAGTCAAACCTGCCCCCCCATCCCCATTTGCAAATCCTTTTTGTCCCCATCTGCTATTTTGCAGGACACGCCTCTCCCCCTTCTCTCCTTTCTCATATTTTTCTTTTGTCTCTTCTTTCTCTCTTCCCTTTCCTTTCTCACGGCAGCTCCGGCGGAGGCGACGGAGGAGCCTCGGCGGCGGCGGCGGGGCGCCCACGCAAAGGCAGAGGTGGTGTCGGTAAGGGCGTCGGGCCTCTCCTCCTCCTCCTTGTTCTTCTTCTCCCTATGGACCGCTCCGGCGAGGCAGGCGGTGGACGGCGAGCAACGGCAGGCGACCGGTGGCGGCTGCTCTCCATTCTCTCGCGCCTTCTCTCTCGCTTATCCCTTTCTTCTTTTTGTTTTAATTTCTGATTTTGGGGTGGTTTGAGGAGAAGGGAATGGTGGTTATGGCGCGTTGAAGGGAGGCGGAGATGGAGGGGTGGTGGTGACTGCCCGAGAAGGAGATGGCAGTGGCGGTGGTGTTGGATCTTGTACAGGGGTGGCGTTTTGGTGAAGGTCGCCGGAAGGTGTGGCGATGCGGAGGTCGCGGCGGCTGATGGTGGTTCGAAAGCTTGGGGGAAGGGGAGGAGCGGCGGCTGACACCGCAAACATGGTGGTGGTGCGACGGCGGTGAGCAGGGGCAGAGGGTTGTGGCGATGAGGCCGGAAACGGAGTCGGAGTGGTGGCCGGCGGCTCGCCGGAAGTTTGCCGCCGGCGGGTGGCGGCGCCGGAGGCGGCAGGAACTTGTTAGGGTTAGGGTTTTTGTTTTAGGTGGGCTTGTGCCTAATTGGACTGGGCTTGGTTGGTTGGGCTAAACTTAATTTTATTTATTTGCTTAATGGACTATACTATTAAGTGGCCTAATCTCCTATTAATAACCTACTTAACTATTTAATCTAAATTATGGACTTAGTTTATGTACTAATCCGGTATCGTTAGACGAATAATCCAAGATTCCACATTTTCCAATTCGGGACCATCTCAATTAGAAGTCGGACATGTGTTAAGTATTGTAATTTAATTATAAGAACTTAAGTTAACTCTAAATGGTCTATTACACTTGTAATTCAATTTAATGGGCTTAATGAATTATTATCTATTAATTTGCCATCACTAGCAAGCAAAATGAATCAAGACTTCAAATCCTTTCCAAAGCATTTGGTCACTTGTTAATTTAATTAGCTAAGTATTTTAAACAATTCTTGGGGTTTAATTCTATATTTTAATCCATCATTTAATATTAAATTGCATTCTTGCAAATAAAAATTTATGGACTTAAAATAATTCAAATCTCCTAATTGAATAATTTATTTAAATAAAAGAATCATCCTTGATCTCCATAAATGGGTTTAATTTTATAATGATTAAATCCAATCATAATGAATAATTTTCTATAATATAGTTCCTCATTATTAATTAATCCAACATTTATAAAGTAATGGATCTATACTCCAAAGTTCTCGGCGTCCGTCCATCACGCGATTAGGATTTAATTTGCGCTACAATGGAGGTAGGGAATTTTAGCTTTAAAATGACTAATTAATTTATATTAAATTCGATTAAATAGTCGTTGCTTCGAAAATATATCGTCCTCTTAAAATGTTTTAAATTTAATGGGAAATTTAGAATATTTAGTTATTTAAATTTTTAATCTTGTTTAAAATTTTATAGAGTGTTATAGTCTACCCTCCTTAAAATAAGGCTTCGCCCTCGAAGCCTCACGACAAAACTTAAGAGTATTTCATAATCATGTTTTATAGGAAGCTTTTATCGTTCTTACCTATTAATTTCAATTTCCTTCAATTGGCCGCAAACATTTATTCCTAATATCCGCTTGGTCTCCTCAGGTATATCCTGTACATGGCAGGAATCGTTTCATTTTAATTCTGTCAGTATCTCTTAAAATTTTATATATGGTCCTTAATTATTGAGGTCAAATATGGATTGATTCATCTTTCTCGTGAAGCTTTCTTTACCGGGATATGCTAACGGCTCCGTACTCCATTCACTCTGTAGGGAGATAAAAATAGACTATTTAATTTAATTATTTATCCATTCTCCATATCCCAATAAGCCCAGGTCAAAAAGATCCATTGATATGTTATCTTACATCCGTTTTGGGGTTCTAACGATTCATTTTAAATTGTTAGGCGTTATGTGAATGCACTATACTCCTTAATAAATCCCACTTGTCTTGTTGGTAAACTGTTGTCCTTAGGAAAAATTTATATAATCGTTTCGAAACACTTGGTCAATTTTGCTTGATATACTTGGTCCGATAATTAATTGTTATGCTTGAAGCGTCCTTTATATTTTAAAAATATTAGAGTAAGTTCCTCGAGTTCATCCCAAAATAGATAAAATTTTAAATCCTTTGGAAATCCAACTCAGCTCATCCTTAACCGGAAACGTTTACGTCTAAAGTCCATCATTAATCGTCTTTAGTTGTACACATGTGAATCTTTTAATTATTTCCAAGTCTCGGTCACTTTGAAATTTCCAAATGCTAGTTAATTATTCTTCTTGGATACCCGACCCAGGGTTACACGAAAGTGGTTTAGGTTCAAATGATTAGTCTCTAATATTTATAGCAAGTATCGCCCTTACCATGTCTCGGCATTCATTTTGCAAACAACACTAACTTTTATTGGGAATTTTACGATTTCTTTACTTGGTGGGTTATTGCATTGATAAATGACATTTCCAACAAAGGATTATCCACCGTATCTTGGTAATTATGAATTTTAAATTTTTATCGGGTGTAAAATCTTCCGTCCTCAATTATAAGCTTTGTCCTTGGCAATCCATAGTACTCAATCCATCGTATTATAGGTTCTTGTATATTTTCATTTTTATTGTTGTTGTTATTATTATTATTTTTGAAGGAGAAACCTTTCACATAACATATTTGGGAATCCCATCGAGGTAGATAAAAGTAATTCCCAACTATTCCATCAAGTCTTAATTATTAAATCATCTTAATTAAGGATTGGGTTCCAAGTCCTTAAACCTAAAGGAATAGAGTCTAATGTCTTAAGTTAACCCCTTAAGTGCTTATTGAGGCAAGTCGCCTCCTCAAGAATATTTTTGGTAATTTTTTTTTTTTTTTTTGACTTCCCTTGTCCATTTGGCACAAGAATTTAGGGAAACTTCGTAAATATTTTATAGAACTCGTGGAGAGTTTAAAAATCTCTTTGGTGCCTTTACTTGACACTCGCGTCTTATCTTTAAGACCATGTAATATTTAGAAAAAAATTCTTATTCTTGGTTACTCGTGTGATTATCGTGGTTAACACATAAATCGTGTTCTTACAAGCCTAAGGCATAACCTTAATTAAGCTTATAAATAATGCTAGAGCAAAGCATGATAGTAGAAATTCGGTTATATATCCGATAACGCAAAATGGCTCAAGGCCGGTTCGATATAACGCCATGATTTGGTAGATCTACTGTTGGGGTAAACGTCCCCGAGATCTTACCGATGATAAGAATAAGACTAAGTGCAAATGTCATCACCTACTGTAGTCATCGTCTACATAATAGGGCCTAGATAAAGCAACTAGGTTCTGGGAACTAGATACTAAGGGAAAATAGATAAAGGCAACCGTGGCATCAATCCTCAGCTACGAGGTAGAACGGCTCCACTCGCTGGGGCTCCCCAACTTCAGCTGCAATGGTGGCCACGGGCGCGTTTCTCATGTCATGGTAACGGTAGGTACGGGCCAACCCGGGAACCCGACGACGGGGCCCCCACTCATCCTCCAAGTGGTGAAGCTCCGTAAAGAGTGAGATGGTGTGTGTCTCCAGCGCAGCGATCCTCTGTCGCTGTCTCGCAATCTCACCATCCTGTCGCTGAGCGACAGCCTTGATGCAGTCTTGCATCTGCACTCTCAGGCGAAACTCGGTCTCCACCTGAGCTTCCAACTCCTTCAGCCTTGCCCTCAGTTGGGCTTTCTTGGCCTCATGGCCGTGGACTTTGCGTTCGAGCATGGCCACGTCCCTAGTCAATTTGGTCACGGTGTCACTAAGTGCCGAAAGTGCCTGGTCCGACATCTGGGAAAAATTCTTATCAGGATAACTTATAACAACCAAAATTCTGCTCGTGCCTATATGCATAATGTGTATGTGTTCCCATCCCCAAATATAACTTTTAAAATACTTGGCATAGTCTTTTCAAAAATTATTTTCGTGCAAAAATTGTAATAATTTAAATGCACTACTTCCTTGGGCAAAAATGCTTCAAAAATAATTCCTTCGTGCACAAATTTTAAAAATTTTAAATGCACTATTAGCATAGCAACCATGCTTTAAAATAATCTCTCATGTGCCCAAAACTTAAGAAATTTTAATGCACATCTTCCCATTGTAAAAATACTTCCAAGGCTTTTCGTGTAAAAATTTAATAATTTAAATACACTACTTGCATAGCCATAGAACTTTCAAAAATAATTTTTGGTGCATAAGTTTTAAATAATTTAAATGCACAAATTCCAAGAGCAAAGTGCTCTGATACCAATCTGTAACACCCCCATTTTCCCTAAGGATGCAGCGGAAGAAAAGTGCGGGAACAATGGGTGGGGTGCTACCGCCACGCATTCCGGACCGCCCGAAATACGCTAAGGCTAAAAATAATAAGTGCAGAACATCAGAGTTTAATGCATATGCTAACCACTTCCCGGGCAAGTTAGCACACACTCTGCACAAAAGCTTATAATACCGTAACGAGTATGAAATAAGCGTAATAAAAATGTTTGGTATAGCGTAACCAAACGGAGGAACGCATTCCTCAAATGAGCTCAATAATAGGAATGGAATAAATCCATGGAAATTTTTATTTTAAAAGAGGTTGTACCTCGCATTTCAAAAATATTATAGTAAGGGGTTGTCTATCTCGTATTTCAAAAAAATAACATTGCTAAACGCAAAAATGCATTGTTTGAACAGTAGGGCACCATGCTTGCATAAACGGGATAAAACCCAAATATTTATTTTCGCTCGATACATAATTTCCAAGGCTTTATAAAAATTTGTCTTTGCCTTATAAAAATTTAGCTATGCCAAGAAATAAGTCCTAACCCCAAAGGGGATTTTTAAAATATTCATTCTTATAAATATTACCCCGTACCGTGCCCGTGCAAAATATGCTCTAACGAACCTTGCAGATCCGAAACCTGAAAGGAAATGGTGACAAGTGTAGAGTCAGCGAAAACAATCGCTGAGTAAGTAGAAGTTTACTCCCGGAGGAGGTTGGGTAGCAGAAATAATTTAAAGACAACAGTTATGGTAATGGTATGCTAAAAACGAGAATAATTTGTACATAAAGACAATATTAATCTAAATCCCGGGAAAAGATAATACAGCAATATGCGTTACCGAAATTTAAATATTTCAGCCACCGTGTGTGGGGTTCCGCTCTAGGGCTCTAGTCCCACTCGAAGGTGGGGTCCCTGTTTTGTCGGACTCAAATCCCACATACACTCAAGGGTGTGGGGGAGGTAAGAAATTTCCTCAAGCCCACTATGAGAGAAGACCATAGCGCCGAGCTGTGAGTCCCAATAGTCCCCGTGTGGTGATTAAGTGCACAACAGCGTGGGAGTTGGGCAACTGCGACCCATGGCACATCGCTTATCCCCGTAACAATGAGCTCAAAAATCCGAAGGATTTTGTGAATAGTTTCGAACATTATAAAGCACAGTAAAATGGCATACCAGTAATCCAAAAAATAGTAGGGAGCTATAAGCATAAATTTAAAATAATAAAGCGGTAGTAAAAATTATGCTTAAGCCAAAATAAATTTGGCTTTACTCCAAAGAGTAAAAATCTACTTACTGTCACCGTGGGGAGAATGGAACTCAACACAAGCACAGGCCTACGAGCAGATATCCTTCTACAGCTACTTGACTAGCAAAATTTTAATATTAAGTTAGTAAGCTATAATATAAAAATAATAATAACTAGAATTTCCGACTTAATAAATCTTACCCTAAGCACTTCCTACGGACTAGCTATCTGTATTAATCCTTACTCAGCTCTAAAGCTCCTTGGCTTGCACCGAAAATCCCACTCAAAATCTTGACCGCTAAAATATTTCTAACAATACTATTAAAACCGCACAAGCACTAAACTAACTTACACTAAACTAAACTAGGTAATGAGAATAGCCGAAATAAAAAAATATTAATGCTGAGAACAAGGATGGCGTGGGAATGGGTGAGGTTGAGGGGGTTTATATAGGCGAGTTTTTTTTTTGTCCGGAGTAAACAAGTGTATCCTCCTCTCCAGCATTTCCCCACTGCCCCAATTTCCCCTTTTGTCCACTGTTTACAATTAATGAATCTGCATTTTCTTAGTCAAACCTGCCCCCCCATCCCCATTTGCAAATCCTTTTTGTCCCCATCTGCTATTTTGCAGGACACGCCTCTCCCCCTTCTCTCCTTTCTCATATTTTTCTTTTGTCTCTTCTTTCTCTCTTCCCTTTCCTTTCTCACGGCAGCTCCGGCGGAGGCAACGGAGGAGCCTCGGCGGCGGCGGCGGGGCGCCCACGCAAAGGCAGCGGTGGTGTCGGTAAGGGCGTCGGGCCTCTCCTCATCCTCCTTGTTCTTCTTCTCCCTATGGACCGCTCCGGCGAGGCAGGCGGTGGACGGCGAGCAACGGCAGGCGACCGGCGGCGGCTGCTCTCCATTCTCTCGCGCCTTCTCTCTCGCTTATCCCTTTCTTCTTTTTGTTTTAATTTCTGATTTTGGGGTGGTTTGAGGAGAAGGGAATGGTGGTTATGGCGCGTTGAAGGGAGGCGGAGATGGAGGGGTGGTGGTGACCGCCCGAGAAGGAGATGGCAGTGGCGGTGGTGTTGGATCTTGTACAGGGGTGGCGTTTTGGTGAAGGTCGCGGGAAGGTGTGGCGATGCGGAGGTCGCGGCGGCTGATGGTGGTTCGAAAGCTTGGGGGAAGGGGAGGAGCGGCGGCTGACACCGCAAACATGGTGGTGGTGCGACGGCGGTGAGCAGGGGCAGAGGGTTGTGGCGATGAGGCCGGAAACGGAGTCGGAGTGGTGGCCGGCGGCTCGCCGGAAGTTTGCCGCCGGCGGTGGCGGCGCCGGAGGCGGCAGGAACTTGTTAGGGTTAGGGTTTTTGTTTTAGGTGGGCTTGTGCCTAATTGGACTGGGCTTGGTTGGTTGGGCTAAACTTAATTTTATTTATTTGCTTAATGGACTATACTATTAAGTGGCCCAATCTCCTATTAATAACCTACTTAACTATTTAATCTAAATTATGGACTTAGTTTATGTACTAATCCGGTATCGTTAGACGAATAATCCAAGATTCCACATTTTCCAATTCGGGACCATCTCAATTAGAAGTCGGACATGTGTTAAGTATTGTAATTTAATTATAAGAACTTAAGTTAACTCTAAATGGTCTATTACACTTGTAATTCAATTTAATGGGCTTAATGAATTATTATCTATTAATTTGCCATCACTAGCAATCAAAATGAATCAAGACTTCAAATCCTTTCCAAAGCATTTGGTCACTTGTTAATTTAATTAGCTAAGTATTTTAAACAATTCTTGGGGTTTAATTCTATATTTTAATCCATCATTTAATATTAAATTGCATTCTTGCAAATAAAAATTTATGGACTTAAAATAATTCAAATCTCCTAATTGAATAATTTATTTAAATAAAAGAATCATCCTTGATCTCCATAAATGGGTTTAATTTTATAATGATTAAATCCAATCATAATGAATAATTTTCTATAATATAGTTCCTCATTATTAATTAATCCAACATTTATAAAGTAATGGATCTATACTCCAAAGTTCTCGGCGTCCGTCCATCACGCGATTAGGATTTAATTTGCGCTACAATGGAGGTAGGGAATTTTAGCTTTAAAATGACTAATTAATTTATATTAAATTCGATTAAATAGTCGTTGCTTCGAAAATATATCGTCCTCTTAAAATGTTTTAAATTTAATGGGAAATTTAGAATATTTAGTTATTTAAATTTTTAATCTTGTTTAAAATTTTATAGAGTGTTATATCAAAGACAACCCATGGACCTCCCATCAACACCAAGGTCCGGTCTGCCATCCGATCAAATATAACAAGGAAGAAACCGGCATCCATATCGATCATTTCGAAGCGGTTGTGCATCTTCCACAATCTAGAGAGTCTTTCTTTTAGGGCCACATACCCTACTTTTTTTTTCCAAGAACCGATATGATAAGACCATCCTCGAATGGCTAACAAAAACGTTTAACGAGCCGAGGATCCACAGTCAAGCGAGGTTTAAGCCTATCACCATCAATAAGGTCACAACCGCCATGTTGGCGATAGTAGGATCCTCTGCTAGTGGGGGTGGGACTGCACTTTTATCCTTCAAGACCTTATCCCTGAAGGAACCACTCGAGAAGGTGAAGCAGCCAGGCTGAGAGGTGGCTACTGGAGAAGAAATGGTGTGAGAAGCTGACGGAGATGGGGGGAACCCTCTGGAGACCCCATGCAAGAAGCCAAAGGAAGAATTCTTGAGAACAAAAGTGCGACACATTAATTAGAAACCCTCCTTAAAACTCTATTGATATCATGTGATGCGAATTAGTTACATTATTTTTCAAATTATTTTATTGTAATTAAGTTAAAACAATTATATGAAAATTTACTTTCACTCATTTTCATAAATATTTTTATATTGGTATATTGATAATACCGAATTTTTATGCCGAATGTTTCGTTATACCGAATATTGGTATGCCGAATTTTTTGTATGGTAGGTATTTCATTTTTCATATACCAATATTTACAGTATGGTAATGATATATTGATAATACCGAATTTTTATGCCGAATGTTTCGTTATACCAAATATTGGTATACCGAATTTTTTTGTATGGTAAAGGTATTTCATTTTTCATATACCAATATTTACAGTATGGTAATGATATGAGTGGAAAAATTCAATATACCTAGGGATCCAATCTTATCTGTGCCCAAAAGAAATGGGCCACAATTAATGGTATGGAATGGAAGGAATATTACTCTTACTAGGGGTGGGTCGGTACGGTATACCGAAAAAATTTCGCCGTACCTAGGGATGGCAATGGGTCGGGTCTGGGTCGGGTCCAGCCGGACCCAAGACCCGTACCGAGGAAAAATCTAGGACCCAAGACCCGACCCAGACCCGAGATGTTACTCCTTGGACCCGAGCAGAACCGAAACGATTGGACCCGGACCCAGACCCGCGGACCCGAAAGGATTAATGGAAAATAATAAGAAACACTTGGGCCCGACCCGACCCGACCCAGGACCCGATATATATTTTTTAAAAATAAAATCAACAACAAAAAGTAGCAGCAATTGAGCAACAACAAACTTAAAAAAAAATAACAGCAAATGTCAGTAACAAAATATTAATCACAACACGAAAAGAAGCATAATAGTAGCAGTAAAACAATCCACCTGCAAAATGATACAATTTGTTCCAACTTCCAATTAACACATACAAATCAAATGAGGAAATCCAACATGCAAATATGATGAGCAAAGCAACAAATTCCAGTACATCATTTAAAACATTATAATAAAACATGAAAATAGTCAAATAGATAATAGATAATGCCCTCGGGTCGGGTCGGGTCGGGTCGGATCTGGGTCTGCCCCTGGACCCAAGACCCGACCCAGACCCGAAAAATCTAAATTGGACCCGACCCAAGAACCGACCCAGACCCGAAAAGAAGGACCCGAACCGAGCTAAACGGGTTGGGTCCGGGTCGGTTCTCGGGTTCACCGGGTCCAATTGACATCCCTAGTCGTACCGTATACCGTACCGAACTTTACGGTATGAAAAATTTCATACCGTTGCCGTACCGAACATTTCGGTATACCGATCTTCGGTATACCGAAAGTTTCGGTATGAAATATTTCCATACCGTTGCCATACCGACATTCCAGTAAGTTCGGTATATACCGCTATACCGAACCTTCGGTACATACCGACATACCGGTATCGCGGTATATACCGACATACCGAACATTCAGTACATACCGACATACCGGTATTGCGGTATATACCAGCATAGCGAACTTTCGCTACATACTAGCATACCGGTATTGTGGTATATACCGGTATCGCGGTATAACCGGCATACCGAACAATCGGTACATACCGACATACCGATACCGCGGTATATACCGAAGTTCGGTACGGTAACGTATACCGCGGTATCAAAAAATCCATACCGTTACCGTACCGAAATCTTACTGTACGGTAACATACCGTACCGAAAATTACGGTATACCAAAAATTTCGGTATTCTCAGTATTTTTTCGGTACGGTATGTGCGGTATGCGGTATATTCGGTATTTTTCCCCAGCCCTAACTCTTACCTCAGTGCACCCACTTAGATTTTCACGGTGACCCCAACCCTTGTGCTCCACATTGAACACCCACTAGAAACGCAAACTAGGGTTTAGGGAAAAATCAAAAACATCAAACCTCTGTTAGACTGTTACTCAGTACTCACCATCGACCTGGTTTCATCCCTTCTATTGCCCATCCCCTGTCTGTTCCCGTTATCCACATCCCTTTTCTTTCGTTGCAAATCTGAGTCTGAAGTTCACACCTCTTCGTCACTCACCTGCGGAGTGCAAACAACTGCTGTCTGCCTGAATTTGAATTTGGAACTGGTCCGGTCGCGTCGCTCGTGTGTGCGTTGAATCTGAATCCCGTGAGTTGTCCGCCCGCCTGATCTGATTCTGAATCTGTATTCTTGCGAGTTGCAAATCGCTGCCGGCTACTTATCTGTCTGGTATGAATCTCAGTATCTCAATTTGATTTGCGTAACAATTGGGCATTTATGAAACTTTGAAAACATTAACCTGAAATCTCGTTTAATCGCTTCAATAGTTGACGAATCTGAAATCTTTGCTAATTTGGATATGTGATTTTGGCATTTGTAGACTTGGGAAATCTATTTGACTGTGTTTAAGAAATAGGGAAGATGATTAATCATTTAATCCAACCTCTTAGATATTTTCCGATCTGTTTTTTTAGGTTATATACCAATCTGTGGATAAGTGGAATAGGTTTGAGTATTCTTTATATAAATTGAGGAAATTTGGTGATTAATCTATGGCTGGTCTCGATTAGGGTTGCTTTGTCACACTATTTGAAGTGTTATTTATGTAAATTGTGTCATTGACTTGATGAATTGTCTCAGAAGTGTTCTAGTAGTTTTTGTATGTTTTTTCCCCTAAATTTCCTGTTTTACGGTATGATATTACTGTATGATATTACTGCAGAGTCGGCAAATTCTTAGGCTATTTTGGGACTCTTGCTGGTTATTTTGGTTGTCAGTGTGGTGTATTAGCATGAGTACCATCATCTTCACTTGGAACCAGTGGGTATATAATTCTAGAACTGTGTAAATATGATTAGAGAACAAATAAAATTGAGAACTTTTGACTTAATGGGAATTGAAGTATAAAGCATTTCTAAAGCAGGAAAAAAATAAAATATGAAGGCAAACTTTACAAGGAACCAAGATTGATGGTATCCATGATCTTGCCTAGACTGAGGGCATAAATATGGAGCATATTTTTTTATGTTTACCGATATTAAATTTTTTTCTGAACGATTTTCAAATTTGTGATATAGAGAAGAAAGCACTTCTCAATAGTATGAAAGTAGTATATATTTTGATCGTTATATTTAATGAATTTATATTTTAATTATTATTATTTCGTGATACCACTTAAGTTTTTTTCATGGATCTGCCACTGATGTCCGCTGAACTTTGGAGTTCTCGGCCATATGATGGCTACCAATAAAGAAATATACATTGTTGATATGAGTAACTTTTTCACTATTTCTAAATCATTCTCAATGTATTATAATTTAAACTTTTGCACACCCTGAATGAAAATGCTAGTTCTGCCATTGCTCATGCTTTTTTGTGGTGCAGTTGGAGCATGCACTGTGGTATTTTCTGAATAGGTTACATCAATTCATAATAGTACTCCACATTTCAAATTTCACAAACTTGGATTTCTGAGTAAATTCATCTTGGATGTGCATTTAGTTTCAATCAAGTCTCAACTGCATCACTAATAACATTCTCTGGGTGCTTAGTTTACACAATCAGTCCACAGCTATACATCCAGGGTTACCTAGGTACTTCTAAAATCTTTTATATTAACAGAATTATAAAACCTAATATTGGTGGGGGTGTAATGTAACATCATTGTATGATTGTATCACTTTAAATGCAATCATCAAATGGTGTTGAACCCCGCTAGTTGCCCTCATGTACTTTCTGCTGTCAAACCTTTGCATTCATATTAATTTTGATAATGGAGTATTAATTTCATAATGATAACTTTTATTTCTATTACAATTATCAGGTTACTAAGGAAAAATGGGCAGAAAAGCTGGTTCCTTGTACATCAATCCTAAGAAATTTGGAAACCTTCAAAAACCTTGTGCGAGGGAAATGATTTCATTTCTTAGTTGTTTGACTCTCAGTCAAAACAATGATGTAAGATGCAGTAGGCAAAAGTCAAATTTGAGTGCGTGTATGGATGCTCAGGTAAGTGGAAAGTGCTGATGTGTGTAGTTTCTATTCAATTCTTAATCATCCCTCTAAATAATATGCATATTTCTTATCTCTGAATTTTGCCAATCCCCAATAACCTCAAATCTTATTGCGTTACTTTGTCAATCATCCGCAGACTGGAAACAAAAGAAAGCCATGGGGCAGCATCAACTATCATCTTCAGAGACTTAACCGGGGGAAAAAGTAATGCTTCAACTCCTGCTTTATTGCTACATTTATGTTAATGCAATAAGAATTATTGGCTGCTTTATAAAAGGATGCCTAGTGTTGTTTTGCGTATTGGGTCTCATTTAGTCTATGAGCTTTACTAAATACAGGATGTTTTGCAGAGTTTTTGTCAAAGTACTTTAAAAAACACTAATTTCCAGAAAATTTCAATTAGTCCTGACTCCAGAGGTTGTTGATTATTGTCTAGTAGAACCATTGTTGACTTCTTCTTTATATGATATTTATTTCAGGATAATTATCATAGCTATAAACTTCTCTTGAATGTGTATGATAATAGTTCATCAGATTAGTTGTGATTCATGCAAGTTTTGCAGCTTATGTTGCGGACTTCGTTTGATTAGCACAGATTAGTTTTGAATTTTCACTTTTTGGCCTGATATGATCTGTTTGTTCTATTTTTCCCTAATCCCAATATCATATGCTTTTCAAAATTTTATCCTGATACTAAAAATGAGTTGATTTTGCCATAATAATTTTCCTTAAAATTGCTTTCTTCATCCCCTTAATTTCTAGATTATATTCTTCATGCGTTTTTCACTTTTCATGTTCCACACGTTCAACTGTGAGATTTATTGTGCCGCTCTTTATTCTTTTATTGTTACAATATGAACTCAGACAGAATAAATTTGCAATTTTGTTAGTAGTTTATAAAGTTTTGGATGTTGTTTTGTTGTCATGCGATGATGGTTTCAATATTGTTACTACTACTATACTACGACTTGGCAGTAGGTCCGAATTTAAGCAATTGGGGGTGTTTTTTTTTCAAACGATTTTTAAATATTCTGAACTACTACCTCAGAATAGAAATATTTGAAAACAATTTGTGTGGATTGGGGAAAATAAATGAAAAGGGGTTTTCCAACTACTAAATTAGCAAAATATTTTGCACTTCTTACAATCCAATAAAAGTATAGCACTGAAATTGCATGATAATGATGGATTACTGTCCGAAAAGTTAATCTCACCTCCTGAATCCTTAAAACTATGAACTTTTTTTTTATTGATTTGAATGAAGATTTGATTCTGAAAACGCATCTGCATGTGTTTAATCTATCTAAATATAACTAGGAAATTAATTCACAATTTGCCAGGAGATTACAGGTGTTCCATTTATTTATTTTCCAAATTCTGAAGTACCAGCAAACAAAACAAAATCTAAGTGAATAGTAACATTTAAGATCTATTTTAGTTTGTACTCATCATGTAGTGGCAAAGCATGAGTTTTGAGTAGCAAAGTAACGTGTTTGAAGTTTCCATTTGCATGAAATATGTAGTGTAGCAAATGTATCATTATTATTTCAATAAAAATGTATGAGGAGTTAGAGTGTGTTCTGTAATTTGATTTGATTTCAAAAAATTTAAAGAAAATTGAATCATGAATTCGAATAATATTATCATTAGACACTGTAATGATAATCCCTCTTGAGTTATTTCTGGGAAAAATATATAGTCTTTTTTTTTTTTTTTTTTCAAATTGGCCAAAATAGTCCTTTTTCTATTTTATGACCCAATTAGTCATCTACGTTTATTAATGAAATCCAATTTGGTCTTTTTTTCTCAATAATCTTAGATTTAGTATATAATGTAGTAATTAATTTTTTAATTACTTTGACCCGATTCTATACCAAACCCCCAAATCCGACCCATGCCTAAATCTGTTCTTTTATTGTGATCTCAAAGCCTCCCAAAAGAGGTACGCAAAATCGTAGATTTCGCACTCAACATTACAATCTATAATTAGAGATTACAACAAACAAGAAGCAAGGAACGAACATAGTAAAGAACACATTTTTATAGAGCAATCCAGTGAACATCATTCAAGCAATTTTTTTAAATACGAGTCATCCGGAGGGAATCATCTACTTTTACAAAAAGATTCACCAATTCCATAGTTCACCAATACTTAACAAACAGAGAGTCGAATTAATTACCTTTGGAGCAACTCGGACTGACTGAGAAGGCTGGAACCTATATTGGTGCACTTAGTCGAAGCCTTCACACTGATGTTTGAATTCGATTAATAGAATCTAGGGCGAGAAGACACCGCGAAGAGAGGGAAGAAGCGGCGAGGCGAGGGGAAAGCGGTGGAGGAGTGAAATGAAGTCGATTACTGTCGGGGGAAGGGGCGGACAGAGAAATAGCATGGTTGGGGTAGCAAAAGGAAGAAGCAGCCATTGGTGACGGCGGCGGCGGAGTCCGAGGAGGTGGAGAGGGTTTGTGACGGCGGCGGGAGGTGAATTGAAATTACTCCCCGTGTGCGTCTTTATCAATACTCAACGATGAAAATGTGTTGTTGAATGAAGTGCGAAATCTGAGATTTTGAGTTCTTCGTAGAGGACCTGTTTTGGGCGGCTTCAGATTAGGTCGAAGAGAATGAAAGAACAGATTTAGGACATGGGTCGGGTTTAATATTTGGTATCGGATTAATATGATTTTAAATATGATTTAGGTAATTAAGAAATTTAATTACTACATTATATGCTAAATCATAGATTATTGAGAAAAATGGTCAAATTGGATTTTAATAGTAAAAGTAGAGGACTAATTGGAGCATAAAATAGAAGAAAAAGACTATTTTGGCCAATTTGAAAAGAAAAATGACTATTTAGTAGTATATTTTTCCATTATTTCTAGGCAAAAGGATCCAAAGACTTTTTCTATAACTAGCTAAGATTTCCTTTCAAGTTTCAAGAGTATTTTAAATTATAGTAGGAAAATTTTCCTTTCTAGGGGATGAGGACTTAGCCAAGTGTTTAAGTCCTTCGACTTTCAACGGAAAGTTGGAGGTTCGATTTTCCACCGGCCCCCTATCCCTCTCCTTTATTCCACTTTGTAATTTGTGTGGCATGTGCTCTCACGATACTTTTCCTAGCCTGTATAGGATGTTCAGCAAAAAAAATAAAATCCATTTCTAAGTTATAACTTTAAAAAAAAAAATAAAAAATACTCCCTCTGTCCCATTTAAGATGTCTTGTTTGATTTCTGCACACAATCCAATGCACTTTTTAAATCGATCATATCTCAAAATATTTATAAGTAAAAATTATATGAAATATATATTTTAAAACTACACGATTAGACGAATCTAACAAGACCGAACTCGACTATTTTTTTTCAAATATTTACTTATAATAATATTAAGTCAAAGTTAAACAACGAACAGTGTCAAAAAGTCAAACAGGACATACGGAGGGAGTAATAAATTAGGTAGTATTACTGTATTAGGCACAATAACGATAATCCTTTCAAGATAAGTTTCTTGGACCATGAAAATTTAATTGCTTTTTGTTTAACTAGCTAATATCTCCTTCCATTACTTCCTTTCAGGAGTGTTTTAAACAATACGAATCCCATTTCACCATTGTAAGGGTAATTTAATTATTACTCCCTCCGTTCACAAATAGCTGACGTTTTAGTATAAATTGCACCAACCAAGAAATGTCATAATTATTGTTTCACTTTCCCTTTTTGCCCCTCCTCGATTTATTCAAATCAAGAAAAGTAGAGTTAGAATGGAGAGAGAATGTGTAATATTTATGAAAATAAGAGGGTAATAATGAGAAAACATGATATAAATATGAAAAGTGACAACTATTTTGGAACACTTTTTTGTTTCTAAAAGGACAACTAAAAAAGAACGGAGGGAGTATAAAGAAAATAAGGCAATTGAGACAATCGCATTGTTACATAACCAAAACAAAACAAAACTATAACAATCGGAAAAAATGCCAAATATATCCCTTTTGTTTCAAAAAACGCCAAATCTATCCTTTTTTTTTTTATTTTATTACCGAATTTATCCTCTACATATGCTAATTATATCCGAAAATATCCTAAATTCACTAATCGTGGAATGGCTGCTTACGTGGCAATAAATTAACTTAAACCCTACACGCTGGATGGGATTTGAAGTGTCTCTCAATTAGGGCTCGGGAAAAATACCGAGTATATCGCATACCGTATCGAAAAAAAGAAATATTGAAATTTTCGGTATACCGTAATTTTCGGTACGGTATCATACCGAAAAAAATTCTCCGTACCGTATACCTTACCGAACTTTACGGTATGAAAAATTTCATACCGTTGCCGTACCGAACATTTCGGTATGAAATATTTTCATACCGTTTCCATACCGACATTCCGGTAAGTTCGGTATATACCGCTATACCGAACATTCAGTACATACCGACATACCGTATCGCGGTATATACCGACATACCGAACATTCACTACATACCGACATACCGGTATTGCGGTATATACCGGCATACCGAACTTTCGCTATATACCAACATACCGATATTACGGTATATAACGGTATCGCGGTATATACCGATACCGTGGTATATACGAAAGTTCGGTACGGTAGCGATATACCGCGGTATCAAAAAATTTATACCGTTACCGTACCGAAATCTTACAGTACGGTATGATATCATACCGAAAATTACAGTATACCGAAAACTTCGATATTTTCGGTATTTTTTCGATACGGTATCTGCGGTATGCAGTATATTCAGTATTTTTCCCCAGCCCTAATTGAGACACACTTCAAATTCGATCCAGCGTGTAGGGTTTAAGTTAATTTATTGCCACGTCAGCAGACATTCCACGATTAGTGAATTTAGGATATTTCCGGATATAATTAGCATATGTAGAGGATAAATTCGGTAATAAAATAGAAAAAAGGATAGATTTAGCTTTTTTTAAAACAAAAGGATATATTTGGCCTTTTTTCCTATAACAATCTGTGCAGAAAACCAAGTCTTGTGCCCCAAAAACCCAAATTGGACCACGTAGTAGAATTCAAAAAATTGGGATGTTATGAAAATTGATGAATTATTATGGTCAATTGGTCAATCCGTCAATTACTCAAACTTTCCCTTTACCATTAATTCAAAACCTCTTGTTTTAATCCTACCATTTTATATAAACATCCATTATCAGTCTCTCAGACCTGATCACACTCCCATCTGAAATTTTGGAGAGTTCAAAAAAAAAAAAAAAAAAAAAAAATCACAGTAATCTGCGTCCTGACTCTACGAAACAGAATTAATCTCGCCAACATGTAAACACAGAGATAAAGGCAACATAATAATCCATTGGAAACAGACAAGTAAAACCTCACTCATCCCTTTCAAAGTTGCTGTTCTCCAATGATGATTCAATAAAAAGAAAGAGGACCAAAAAGAGCACAATAAAAAAGAAATTGCTAAGAACAAAGAGAGGAAAAAGGAACAACCTTGCAAAATTTGAACTCATTTCAAATCCTTTCACTGTTTGTTCTTCGATATTTATATATATTTATATTTTATATATATATATACACATATACATACATACCTAAATAAAAATGATACTTATCAGATTGTAGGCGATTCATGAAACTGAAATCTGCCATTATTAATCCCCTGCAATTTGATCTCTTCGATTTTCAATCTTCCAATCTCTCCTCCATTCCTCCCCCGCCGCTTCCAAATGCTCACCGGATCATCCGCCGCTTTATTCTGCACCACCGGCAGCGGCGGATCCATATTGCCGACATCCACCACGCGCCCGCCGCCGCCGCAATTGCTTTTTGCCGGCTTGACCGCCGACGTCGCCGTTGTTTTGGTATGGATGTGATTGGGTCGGCAGGTCCTGCCGGCGGCGGCGGGTGCTGCTACTGCTAGGGCCGCCGTGTTTGGGAGGAGGGTTTTGGCGGAGAAAGGTTTTCTGTGGGGCTTATGGGCGGTGGCGGCGGCGGAAGGGAAGCCGACGACGCGGTTGGTTCTCTTGACCTGGCCTATGCAGCTTACTTTGGGGGAACCGGGGTCGCCGGCGCCGGCGCCGGATAAATGAATTCTGCGGTGGCGGGGGTGGTGCTTGATGTCGTCGAGGGACAAGCGGCAGAACATTGGCAAGAAATTGTTTGTGGGTTTGTTGGGGCTGTCATGATAGTGTTCTTGTCCATTTCCCATTCGATTTATATATATTTTGTGGATTCAGTGTATGAAATTGGAAAAAAAAAAATTTAAAAAAAGAAAGAAAAAAAAAATGTGAAGAAATGAAAGAATGGTTGATCAAGGGGAGGAGGAAGAGAGGGCGGTGATATATATATGCGCATGAGTGTATGTATATGTATATGTATATATTGTACTACTATTAATTACTCTTTATTTTAATTAAATAATGTGATAGAGAAGTTGGAAAATGGAGAGTTGATGGAAACTTATCTTGAGGTGTGGAAGTGAAGCTATGATGACATTTGCAAAGTCTAAAATGTAATTAAAAACTCATCTTGTCTTTTTAATTACAATTAATTATTATAAGTAATTAAGTATAGGACTTTGTTGAGCAGTAGTATAATTTTCTGACTTTCAACTCTACAGTTGAGAGTTCGATTTTCATCTGACTTTGTTAGCCCCCTAATACTCCATATTATTCTTTTGTAATTCGTATAATTTGAATTCCCTAACTTCCACCACCTTTTACCGAGGGTATCACGTGTTACCAAAAAAAAAATCATTCTTTACATTTTATTATTTACTATAAAAATATAATAATACATGAAATTATATGATTTAATCCTAATGAACTTTCATAGTAAAGTTTATTATTAAAAAATATTTAATTAAAATTTTATTTATAATGTTGTATTAAAATTAAGTTATTTGAAATATGATTTTGATCTATTTACTTGCTTAACTATTAAATGTATATTAACACCTTTATCATTTTAATTAAGAGAATTCAAAGAGTTTACAAGCATGTAAATACCTCATTGACGGATCCACTTAACTAAAAATAACTAGCACTAAAGTTTTAATAAGTTGCATTTGAATTTTTTTTTTATTTCAAAATATTTCCATCTTAATATTATAGACGAGTAATATCTATTTTACCATTTAAACTTGATCAATTTACCTATATATGTAACGATAGTAAATACTGTACTATATCTTAGAATGATACTACAAATTAATGAATTTTCAATAAAATTTGTAATATTTTGAGTAACAATATCTAAATACTACGACTAACTCAAAACTTTTAAAAGTGGTTGATCCTATTTTTATTAATTATTTTACTATTTGTTAAATTAAATTTATTATATATATGTATTAACTCCACAAAAAAGGGAAACATAATTTTAACTATTATTATTATTATTATTATTATTATTATTATTATTATTATTATTATTATTATTTGGTTACATGGTCTATATATTATTCAATACTAATATATTAATACCCTGGTATTAATACTATAACAGTAGCAAATATAACAATAATTGAAATTTGAGATGGATAAATTCATATTTCACTACAAGAAAAAATCCAATTACCGACCCCAATTACCGACCACCATAGTACGGGTCGGATTTACCGACCCCAAAGTGGGGTCGGTAAAGTTTAGCCATTATTGGGCGCAGTGATATTTGAAAACCAAAACACCGACCATAATTAATGTGGTCGGTATTACCAACCCCATTACCGACCCCAATTTGGGGTCGGTAATTGTTACCACCCCATTACCGACCCCAATTGGGGTCTGTAGTTTTTTTCAATTTTGTTTTAATTTTTTCCATTATTTTATTATTTAGTTTATATTTTTATTAAATATTTATTTGATTATTTATATGATTTAATTATTTATTTATTTGGGCCAATTAATTATTTATTTATTTTATAATTTAATTATTTATTAATTTAATTACTGAATTAATATTTTAATTTAATTAATTTTTTATTTTTTTATTAAAAATAATTTTACATTATTATTTAAATTTATCTTAATTTTTGAATAATTTTATTATTTTATTTAATTCATTGTTTTTAATTTTTTTTGATTTAATTAATTTTATTTTATATTTTATTTAATTAATAAAATACTCCCTCCGTTTTTAAATGATAGCTACATTGGTGAGTTTGACACTATTCACACAATCACTTTGACTTGAAGTTTTATCATAGATATACAAGTTAAAATATAGTCAATTGAGATCTTGTTAGATTCGTCTTGTCGTGTAGTTTTTAAATATCGAACTTTTAGAATTTTATTTGTACCAAATTTGAGTTATTAACGATTTAAAATATGCATTGGACTGCGTGCTGGGTTGGTCAGTAGCTATCTTTAAAAAACGGATGAAGTATTTATTATTTAATTAATTTTATTTTATTTTATATTTCTATTCAATTAACTACAAAAAAAGATTAAGTTAGCAACTGAAATTTGCGATTGAACATATTGGGTGGCTATTACCGACCGAATTAGCGACCGAATTATTCATATTGATTATTGAATTTTATATTCCATATGTTATTTTTTAATTTTTAATTATGGAATTTAATATTTTATAAATTTTTTAATTCAATTAATATTTAATCATATTGATTTCTGTTTTCTAAAATTTAATTAGTGATTTAGTTAATTTTATCCATTTAGTTAATGTATTATTCTACAACTTATTTAATTAATATCAATTTTTATACAATTTTTTTAAGTTATTAATTACATATTTATATATAACTATATTATATATATTTAATAAATTACATATGATAACATGAAAAGTTGTGTATCCGGATGGCACGCGTGTGGGTGAGGAATGCACCTCACCTGGGTTCGAACCCTCTCTACAGCATTTGGGGGGGAATTAATATATATGACACGTGGCGGGTTTCCATTGGTGGTGCAAAGGGCTAGCCCAGCTGGTTAGGGTTGTGGCTCGGTGGTGCGAGGTTATGGGTTCGAGCTCTCCTGAGCACATTTTATTTCATATAAGAAATTTACCGACCCCAAAATGGGGTCGGTAATCTCAGGTCCTCGAGGTCCCTAGACCTCGCTTACAACCCCAATGTTGGTCGGTAATGGAGTCGATAATTTTACCGACCCACATGGGGTCGGTAATCTCCCGACCCCCAGAATCTTTGGTCGGAGCCAAATTACCTACCATCAATTTACCGACCCGGGATTGGGGTCGGTAATGGGGTCGGTAAACTTATAGACGACCCGTAAAACCTAGTTACCGACCCCAAAATGGGGTCGGTAAAACGAAATTTTCATGTAGTGTTTGTCCTTGAATAATAATGAAGGAAGCTGCAATACCTTTAACTCAAAGGTTGCTAATTTTGATGGACCATATTTTCCAATCAAAATGGCTTAAAATCAAGTGGAAAAAGTATGATGAGAGTTACACATTTAAATTACAAGTTATAATCTATATACTACTATCTTGATGCTACAAAGCTATGAATAAAGGCTATTAAAGCATTTCAATTTCATGGCTATAGAGCTACACAAGTTTTTGAGTCTCTATGCATTGCATTGCACACTTTGTTATTATTAGAGTGATCTTAAAGTTTGGACAATCTTCAATTTTACTATTTTCCCCAATAATATTATATGTTTTATGTAAATAGTAAAAAAAGTCTACTACAAATTTCAGTCCTTCAAGTTTGGAACTTTTTTTTGTCCATTATATATCATATCCCTTTCTAATTTTACTTATAGCAAACCAAAATAAACTTGCATGATTTGGAGTTGGGGACTTACTCTAGTGGTCAAATCCACTTCTCTCAACTATAGGTTAGGAGTTCGATCCCCACCCGGCCCCCTATCCCCTCCCCTTTATCCCCCTTTGTAATTTAGACTCCCACACACCTTTGCCGACACATGTGTGTCACTGTTTACCAAAAAAAAAAAACTTGTATGATTTGTCAATTAAATGTTAAGTGATTCTTTTTATGTAAACAAATTTCTTATAAATAAAATTGACCATTATTTTTTATATGTATATTAATTAGGTTTAGGGATGTTAGCGCCTGCATGCGCTGTTAATAATTAGGTTTAGGGATGAGTTCGTTAGTGGGTCCTATTATTAAAGTCTGTTTGTTTTAGCTTATTTTTCTTTTTTTCATTTTTGTTTCATCCAAAAATTCTTTTGAATTTTTTAACTGTTTGTTTTGACTTTTTTTAAAAGAAAAAGGAGAAGTAAAATTAAAATTCAACTTTTTTTTTCAAAGTATGTAAGGGATTATTTTTTTTAAAAAGGAAAAGTCATTTTAGAATAAAAATACAAAAATATCCTCATTTAAAAAGGAAATAAAATATATTGTAAATATCCTTACAATATTTATGTCCATTTTAGCAATTTTAATATATCAAAAGTCATTCTACGTACAATTTATTCAAACATGTTTCCGTTGAAAAACAACTTTAATAATATCAATCCAAACAATTATTTGAACAGCTTTTGCTTTTGAATCTCCTTCTCTCTCCTTCTCCTTTTACTATTGACTTCTTTTTTTCAAAAGTCAAAACAAACAGGCACTTAGTTTATCATGAAATTTGGTGGTGGTTGTGTTACTAAGTGATTTTTTTCCCTTTATTTAATGACTTTCAAATTGACGAATTGAATAAACAGGTTGTATGTATATACTTCCTCTGTTTTTTAAAGTTAGTTACGGACCCACCCAGCATGCAGTCCAATGCATATTTTAAATCATTAATAACTCAAGTTCGGTACAAGTAAAAATTATAAAAGTTCGATATTTAAAAACTGCAAGACGAAACGAATCTAACAAGATCTTATTTGGCTATATTTTAACTTATATAACTATGATAAAACTTTAACACAAAGTGTTTGCGTGAACAGTGGCACATTTACAAATGTAGCAAACGTTAAAAAAACGGAGGAATTATAATTTATGGGGTTGAATGATTTTTATCCTGAAGTATAAATATCTAAGATTTTTTTTTTAATTTTTATTAACTAGTTACTATTATAGTAATTAATAAGCGATTGTAACTTACAAAATCCACACCCTACATTCTAGTGTCCTTACTCATTTATAAATTATAGCATTAAATATGTGTGTATATAAAAAACGAAATTGAGCGTCCACTAAACTAGATGTAATAAATTAGATATAAATGCGTTGGAATGAAAGTCAATGTATTAATACTCGACAAATGAAACATTTTATGTGGAACACGATTTTATCATTGGTACATGGAGTGGTTATGGTGCAAATTTTACACCGGCTAAATAGAGAAGTACTTTTTGTTATGGTAGAGGTGAATTTGTGATGTTTTGGATGGATTTTGAGAAATTTATGACGGCAATATAAGTATATAATTTTGTGATGACACTTTTTCAACATATTATATAATCTCAATGTGCATTACCTAATTCTACTCTCCTACCATTTTGCATATGCAGAATTTTGCCATTACGCACCTTAATCGGATTGGTTTGTACACAAATATGAATTCCCACATACATGGTAAGATAAAAAGTCTTTAATTTTATATCTAAAATAAGAAAATATACATAAAGGAAAAAAGAAACTAAACCAATGAATTTTGTTTGGAAAGTAATTATTGTTAAATATAGGGTGAATTTGTTGTTTTAATCATAAGCACATATTATTGTATGTTTTTATTGGTTAATTGGATTTAGGAAAATTTTGAAAAAGTGATGGCAAAGATTGAATCGGGAAGTGAAATTAAGCTTAAGACCATAAAATGTAGAGGGTATATATATAAAGAAGAAGTTAATTTTCTATCTAAATCACTCAATGCTGAACCTATATAATATTAGTTCACTTTCTCTTAATAATTAGAGTTTAGATAATCAATTTTTATGATCATGGTGACCTAGCACTACAATTGAAAAACCATTAACTTTAGCAATATAATAACAACATGCTAACCATATAATGATATTCTCACATATACAATGGAAGTATGGAACTAAACCTTACAAAATACTACTACTAAGCATGTGTGTGTGGACCATAGATGATAAAATAAGACATTGTAAATCCAACAAGCTTCAAACAAATGAAATCAAGTATGTTTTTCCTCATAGCCTCTCATTCTTCATTGGTTCTTCTTTGTATCGGCCCCTCCACACTTTTCCATATTCAAGCCCATAATAAATTGAAATCAAAATACTTCAATGATCAAAAGTCACATATTTATTTATTTAATTATTTATTCTTTTCACTCTCATATTTTATTATATATTGTGAAATCGTGATGTGGTAAGAATTTGGTCCCATTATTTACTTAAGCCTAATTAAAATGGGCCTAACTGAAAAAGTCCTTTATGCAAACAGGAAAAGTCAACTGGTTTGGCTAATCACCACTTTAATTTAATTTTGGTAGCTTACTCTACTCTACGGATCCCACAGGTTCATTAATTAATTACAGCATTAAAATTTTATTAACTATGAAAAATTTTAAATAAATTAAGTAATTTTCATTGGATTATTATGTAAAGAAAAATGAATGGAGAGAGTTAATGAATGATTAAGGTTGGGAGTTAATTATACTTTAGGAGTACTTAGAACCTGTTTGGAATGACTTTTTTCCAAGTGCTTTTGGCTTTTGCTTCTGCCAAAAGCACTTTTGAAGGAAAAATAGTGTTTGTTTTGGCTTTTTAGGAAAAGCAAAAGCACATCGAAAAGCTGCAAAAGTGATTCTGGGAGAAGCAGCCCAGGGGGTGCTTCTCTGAAAAGCAGAAGCCAAAAGCACCTAGTAATGTATGCAGAGTCATAAATGTCCCTATTAATTTATTTAAATTTCACTATAAATATATACTACTCCCTCCGTCCCGTGTAAGATGTCTTGTTTGACTTTTTGGCACTGTTCATAGTTTAACTTTGACTCAATTTTATTGCAATTATATATTTGAAAAAAATAGTCGAGTTTGGTCTTGTTAGAATCGTACAATCATGTAGTTTTATAATATATATTTTGCATAATTTTTCGTTGTATATATTTTGAGATATTAACGGTTAAAAAAGTGCATTGGATTGTGTGCAGAAATCAAACAAGACATCTTAAATGGGACAGAGGGAGTATCATATATAAATAGCATATCATTTTTGGTAATTTACACGTTTCAAAAGCACTTTTCACTTTTACACATCCAAACACACTTTTGAAAAAAAACTGCTTTTTAAACATTCCATCCAAACACAAAAGTTAGTTGCTTCTGCTTTTGGCTTCACTTCTGCTTCTGCTTTTAGCTTTTGCTTTTTTTTAAAAGCCAATCCAAACGGGCCAGGTCGGGCATTTGTCCGCATGTGCCGGGCACGTGATAAAGTCCACGTGGGACCCCTTTTAGACTTGTCTACCCTTTCTACATGCAATGTCTCTTCATAGTCTTTTTCATGATCGCACCAATTTCAGGGTTAAGTTAATAGGATTACATACTAAGTATAATTTTTTTTGTTAAGAAAAAAAATACATTTACTTTTGTGGAGTTTGGTCACAAATATAGATATAGCTTTTTGCATAAGAGACGGATATACTGATAATGACCAAAATGTGCAATGGAAGACCCATAATTAAGGTGTCATAATTTTGGCAAGATTTCATCATATTTTAAATTTTAGGTTGTTCTTTTTCCCAGTCAAATTTGGGGGAAATAATCATGAGTAGGGTTTGTTGTTAGCTTCTTTCTGCTTTTGGTCCTAATGTCTTTGACATTAAGCACATGAAATATGTCTAATATATATATATGTATACTTCCTACGTGCTTCAATATCAGTTATACAATGAGATTAATAACAGTAGTAGTGGTGAAAAGAATCAATAAAACATTGTTAAATATTAGTAGTATTTATTATTATATTATTATATATTACACCAGGGTCTGTTCTGCATGCAGCTTTTGAGAGCTTTTGGAACTTTTGGTAACTTTAGCTTATATTTTAGAACAATCAGCTGTCGATCGGTCTTAATATGAATTTAATTTTAAGGTGTTGCTTATTTGTTTTTTTTTGTTTTGTTTTGTTTTGTTTTTTTTTAATCTTTCTAGAATTTCACAATTTATTAGGATAGTGCAGGTGGAACTAATATGCATAATGGAAAAGTTTCAAATTAAATGAAACAAGATATATATAGATAGAAACAACATGATCGATACACCAATATATGCTTATGTATCCAAATTTGCATGTTTTTTTTGGATGAACAATTTCGATCCCATTACATAAATTGGCTATTAAACATATAGTTATTTATAATATAATCTCGTTATCATGAATTTGATTTCTTCTTGGGGACATGGTTTAGCACTTTAGTTTACTGGCCAAGTTCTCAACTCAAAATGTTATGGTTGGGGTTCTAATTCCTACCATTCCCTTTGTAATTTATGCATGTGGCATGACTTCCCACTGTCTGTTTAAGCAAGAAAACATTTTGCGTCTCATGTAACAGGAAAAAAAAATGAATTGGTTTGATTTTAGGAATTTTGTTCTTCACTTTTTTTTAATATAAAAAATGTTTGAACTAAATAAAACGTACAAGAATATAATGGTTGAAATCATGTTTACATGGGGAATTATAATTCAATAGGTCTAGATTCTCGATTCTAATTAATAATCTATGTATATATTATTCACGTATATTTTAACGAGTTTATTTCCATCATATATCTATAAAAAATTACATCATACTAAAACATACTTCCTCTGTTCTCTTTTAAATGCACCATTCATGCATTTCACGTCGTCCAAGACACATTTTTAAAGGTTAATAACTCAAATTGTACATAAATAAAAATTATAAAAAATTGATATTATAAAACTACGTGATTAGACGAATATAACACGATCTCACTTGACTATGTTTTTTTTATATAACTATGTTAAAAAAATTAATCAAAGTTACTCAATGAATAGTTACTACTATGCAAATGGATCACTTATTTGAGAACGGAGGTAGTAGTACTTTCTCTGTTTTTGTTTAATTGAATTATTTGAATAACTTTTTTACTGTTTATTGACTAATTTAGAATTAAATTTTTGGGCAGTTATAAGATAAATATAGTCAAGTGAGATCTGTTTATTGACTAATTTAGAATTAAATTTTTGGGCAGTTATAAGATAAATATAGTCAAGTGAGATTTTATTCGATGCATTTAATAACATAGTTTTCGAATATTAAATTTCTATAATTTTCACTTATATACAATTTGATTTATTAAGGATTAAAAATGTATATTGAATCGCGTAAAATGCAAAAATTGAGCGGTTATTTCAAATCAGAGAAAGTATCTTTTTTTTTTCCGCATAACAGCCAATGAAGGCTAGAGAAGGTACATAAAAAGTAAAACAAAAAACAAAATAAAATCAGGAACAAAGATCAACTAGCCCTCAGGAACCAAGTGCCAGCCATGTCCGGCGCCAGAATGTGACGCAGGGCATCGGGAGGAAAAGCCCAGGATGTGAAAAAGAACTCATAATCCACACCGCACCTTGCAAGGTAATCCACAACAGAATTACCCTCCCGCAATATATGTTGGAAGTGACAAACATTGAAGGAACTTCTTAGATCATCTATTCGAGCCAAATACGACCCCAACCAATGGGCATGGGACCGGCCTCCCTTAATAAGTCTTAAGGCCTCCATCGAAGAAAGTATCTTTTTGAAATAACATTTCAATTTTTATTTTTTATTTTTGAGAAAAAATACGTATATGATGAAGGTGTAGAAGTTAGCACACAGATATTTGAATACAGTGACAGATCTTAATCAAGTTGTGTATGCTTTTAATATTTTGATCAGTCAATTCATCTCGCTCGTGTACATTATTTAATTCAATAATATTCAAATTAATTTAAAACTTTTTACGCCACAGATTGTATTGTTTGGGAAATATTCATTGTTATACAACAAACATAAAATTGAACCCCAAACGTATCTTGCATGAGCAATAGCCCACATACGGAGTACTAGTTTTTCTTTTATTACTTATTTAATAATTGGCTATAGTCCAAGATTTTCAATTGAAGATGATCTGGTAGCCATTGAAGGGTTGTCTATTTCAAAATAAAGGTCTGCATACACAAATGCTCTATCCGAGAACTTTATTTAAACTGCCTAATTGATGTTCAGTTTTATAATGCCGAAATTACGAACAATGTCAAACATAATTTATTCAAAATTACATTCTTATATTTTTTTTTTCCCAATACAAACGAAAATAAAAATATTCTTTGGTAAACAAATGAATATAGAAATGTTGAACTCATATTTGTATCCAATAATAAAAATAAATACAACATAAAGCAGACAATTACACAATACAAAATACATTATTGTTGTAGTAGTTGAGCAAAAAACCTTACATTTTTGGTTGGCCACGTTTGGTAGCGCCCAAAAAGGTGAAATAAATCCCGAGTAGTAATACTCCAATCCATAACCAGACAACCAAACGTGCCCCTAAATAATAGTAGTACTAATAGTATATTATTTTATATCCAACACGAGTGGATGTTTTCCAGATTATCTTCGCTGGGACCACAATTTATCGAATTTGGGCCTCTGATAAAATGGGCCGGCCCAAACCAATTCTATCATCTAATTAATCACTACTACATTTTGTGTCATAAAACTGCCGATCAATGAGTTGACAAATAATGTTTGTCAATGTCCTCTTTTCTTCTTAATTTTTTCCTTTTTTTTTCCTTAAAAAAAAAGAAAGAAAAATTGTATAGAATTTAGGGATGACAAAACACCCCAAATTTAATGGGAAAAACCCAAACTCAAATGAGACAAGGGGGCGAAGACTAGGTGGACTCACTACGTTCATTTGTCTTGAGTTACTACTATTGATTGCGAGGGCAGAGTGCGGGATGAATCCTCTTCGCCCCATCCCTAATAAACACTCTCTCCATCCCATTAATTTTGTCTATCTTACCTTTTTGCTTGTCTCAATAAAAATATCTACTTTCTGTTTTTAGCAAATTAAATCAATATAAACAAGATGAAAATGTTAATTGCTCTCCACATCTTATTAAAGTAAACACTTTTTACTTTCTGTACAAAGTCCAATGCACATGTTTAATCGTTAATATCTCAAGATGGGTATAAACAAAAATTATATAAAATATATATTTTAAAACTACACTATTCGACGATTCTACCAAGATCACACTTGACTATTTTTCTCTTCTTATATCATTACGATTATGTTGAGTCAAAATTAAATACTAATAAATAATGTTAAAAATCAAATATAACGATTATAAAAAGTATTGATGGATTAATCAAGTTTAGTCACAGTACTTTAACTACTAAATATTACTATCTAAATTCTCGTGCCCGAAGAAAGTAACCAAAATTAAAGGGACGGAGGGAGTATATTAGTATCCCCATCCATAGTGATATCTTTCAATTGGGTACAATATTCAATTTATTTGTCTAACAATTAATATATCAAAATATGTTCAAGTAAATATTTTTTTGGGAACCGAAGCCAAAAAAATGTTCAAGTAAATATTATTTAAATATATATATATATATATATATATTCTCAAATTATGCGGTTAGATAAATCTAACCAGATTAAATCTGACTATATATTTTTATTATATATTTTGTAATAAAATTAAATCAAAGTTAATAATAAATATTAAAAAAACTGAACAATGCCACTTCAAAGTGCATGAAGAGAGTATTAAAAAAATTGAATAAATCTATAACTATTTCGCCCAGGCACTGCGCACGGCAATGTTTTCTTTATTTGTAGATTGAATGTGTACAGAGTGGGCGTCCCATACTCCCAAATGGTGCACATTGAATATGGTAGATGGAAATTGGCCTATAAATACCGTTGCATTCTTCATTTCTAAACACACAAGAAAAAGGCAAAGCAAAGGCAGTAACAGCTTGCTTACAAAAGCTCTTCCTTGTTTAGTTGTTTTAGCCTTTTGTGAGTTTTTTTTTTGTGGTATAGGATTATTTCCTATAGCCTTTTGTAATATTGTTTCCCTTTATAGTGAAATAATAATTTGGTGGGGCCCAGAGGATGTAAGCATATTTGTGCCGAACCTTGTTAAATCTCGGTGTTCTCTTTATTGTTTAATTAATAGATCCATTATTAAACAACAATTGGTATCAGAGCCTTGATTGCATAGTATGCTCTGTGGTCGCAGCTAAGCTGACCTTCCACATCAGAAACACATCTAGGTTGAGCTAACCTTTGTGAGCTATTAATTAAACCTTGAAGCAGAAATGGCGGAAAAGTCCGGTGAAACGACAACTTCAGATTCGAAGCCATTGGTGACATCGTCATCACGGACGATGGTTTCAAACGCCAAATTCGACGTTGAAAAGTTCGACGGTACCAATAATTTTGGTACATGGCAATGCGAGGTGTAGGACATCTTGTACCAGCAGGAGCTGGATGGGGCGCTTGAAGAAAACAAACCAGATGATGTTGATGATAAAGACTGGACGAGGATCAACCGCCTTGCGTGTGGTACCATTCAGCTATGTCTCTCCAAGGAGCAGAAGTATCCGTTCATGAGAGAGATGATGGCGCACAGACTGTGGAAAGAACTGGAGGACTAATTCATGAAAAAGAGCACGGAGAACAAGCTCTATATGAAGATGAAGCTATATCGATTTCAGTATTTGGTCGGTACCACAATGAATAAACACATAACGAGATTCAATTATTTGGTCACCGATCTATTGAATCTCGACGAGAAGATAGATGACGTTGATAAGGCGCTAATACTGTTAGCGTCGCTCCCTGATGAATACGAGCATATAATTGTTAGTATGCTCACTGGGAAAGAAATAATTTCTTTCAAAGAAGTTACCACTGCCTTGTATTCTAACGAGATCAGGAAGAAAGATAAGTTAGAACACAGGAGTTCGACTAGTGAAGCCCATATCGTTCCGGGCCGTAGCCAAAAGTACAAGTCGGACAGAAGAGGCAGATACAAGTCAAGAGGCAGAGTGTCAAAAGACGAATGTATCTTTTGTCGCGAGAAAGGACACTGGAAGAAATATTGTCCCAAGCTGCAAAAGAAAAAGGGAAAAGCAGTTGCAGAGGCTTGTGTTGCTGATAGTGATGAGACAGAGTATTCTTTTGCTTGTGTCTCATCGGTCACTTGTACTGACGGTTGGCTACTAGACTCAGGATGCTCATTCCACATGTGTTCCAGGAAGGAGTGGTTTGTCAACTTTGAAAAAGTTGAAGGTGGAGTTGTCTACCTACCGTCCTAGCCGATGACGAACCTTGTCAGATAGCTAGAGTTGGCTCAGTATATCTGAAGAACCATGATGGAACAACCAAGGTGCTGACGGAAGTTTGATACATACTGAAATTTGCCAAGAACCTCATATCAGTGGGAGCCTTGGAAGCCAAAGGCCACTCCATCAGCATTCAGAATGAGATTCTGAAAGTGATCTCTGGAGCACTTGTCATCATGAGAGGTATAAGGAAAAATAACTTATACCACTTTCAAGGCAATACGTTGGTTGGCGATGCAGCAGCAGTATCAGAAGCAGACAAGGAGGAGGAAATGACCAAGCTATGGCATATGAGGCTTGGGCATGCTGGGGAAAAATCCTTGCAGAATCTGGCAAAGCAAGAATTATTAAGGGTGCAAAGACTTCCAAACTTGAACTTTGCGAGCAATGTGCTCTGGAAAAGCAAACGCGGGTGAAGTTTGGAACAACAATCCATAACACTAAAGGCATTATGGATTATATTCACTCAGATGTGTGGGGACCTATCAAGACGACTTCTATAGGTGGAAACCACTATTTTGTAACGTTTGTTGACGACTTTTCCCGGAGAGTATGGGTGTCTCCCATGCGAACGAAAAATGGAGCATTCGGGAAATTCCTCGCTTGGAAGAACATGATGGAGAACCAGACCGGGAGGAAGATTAAAGTGCTTTGATCCGATAATGGCACAGAACATCGAAATGACCCTTTTTCGATTTGTGCAAGAATGAAGGTATTTCCCGATATTTCTCAGTGTGGGACACGCCACAACAAAATGTAGTGGCTGAACGGATGAACCGAACCTTGTTGGAGAAAGTTCGGTGTATGTTGTCCAATGCTAATTTGGGCAAGCAATTCTGGGCGGAAGCGGTGACATTTGCGAGCCATCTAATCAATCGACTACCATCAACTGCACTTAAAGGCAAGACACCTTTGAAGGTATGGTTTGGCAAACCTGCAAATGATTATGATTCTTTACGTGTTTGGTTCTGCTGCATATTATCACGTGAAAGAATCAAAGCTAGATTCGAGGGCGAGAAAAGATATTTTCGTGGGGATATCTTCTGGAGTAAAAGGATATCGCCTGTGGTGCCCGGAGATGAAAAAGGTGATCTTTAGCAGGGATGTTACCTTCAACGAATCAATAATGTTGAACAAGGTAGCTAAGCAACAGACAAATAGTACTCCTCAGCATGTGGAGCATTATCCTCAGCATGTGGAGTTTTAGACATCTACAACCAAAGTTGCAGATGATCAACCAATAGAAAATGATGGTGCAAGTACCGAAGAAGAGCACAAAGAAAGTGAGGTTTAACCCAAAAACCTCAAGAACAACAAGACTTACCAATTGCAGTTAGGAAGCCAAGAAGACAAATTAATAGACCTGCTCGATTCGAAAGAATGCTGGTCTATGCACTTCCTGTTATTGAAGAAGGTATACCATAAACTTTTCTTGATGCAAAAATTAGTCGGGAGAAAGAAAAGTGGAAGAAATCCATGGACGAGGAAATGCATTCCCTAGCTAAACTCCCAGAGGGAAAGAAGGCAATTGGTTGCAAGTGGGTCTATGCTCAGAAAGAAGGATTTCCAGAAAATAATGATGTGTGCTACAAGGCAAGATTGGTAGCTAAAGGCTATGCTCAAAAGGAGTGAATTGATTACAATGAGTTATTTTCTCCTGTTGTAAAACATTCCTCCATTCGTATTTTGCTGGCCTTGGTAGCACAATTGGACTTGGGACTAGTTCAAATGGACGTAAAGACGGCATTCTTATATGGTGATTTGGAGGAGAAAATCTACATGACCCAACCGGAAGGATTTAAAGTTGTCGGAAAAGAAGATTGGGTTTGCAAGTTGAACAAATCGCTTTATGGATTGAAACAATCTCCAAGGCAATGGTATAAGCGATTTGATCAATTCATGATTGGCCAGAAGTACACAAAGAGCAGTTTTGATCATTGTGTGTATTTTCGTAAGTTACATAACGATCTTTCATTTATCTTCTTCTATATATAGATGACATGTTAATTGCATCTAAAGATAGAGGAGAGATAAGCAGATTGAAGTCCCAACTCAGCAAGGAGTTTGAAATGAAAGATCTCGGTGAAGCAAAGAAAATTCTTGGTATGGAAATAACAAGAGACAGGAAGAGAGGCACTTTGAGTTTGACTTAGAAGCAATATTTGAAGAAAGTACAACAACGATTTGGCATGACGAATAAAACAAAACCTGTAAGTACTCTGTTTGGTCCTCATTTCAAACTTAGTGCTTCACAATGCCCGAAGACGAAAGAGGGACGAGAATACATGTCAAATGTTCCTTATTCAAATGCGGTGGGTAGCTTGATGTATGCAATGGTGTGTACAAGGCCTGCCATTTCACATGCGGTTGGAGTTGTGAGCAGGTATATGCATGTTCCCGGCAAAGATCATTGGCAAGCTGTGAAATGGATTCAAAGGTATATTTTAAAAACCTTAGATATTGGATTGATATTTGAGAAGACTAATGTTACTGGTCAACATGTAGTTGGGTTCTGTGATTCGGATTATGCAGGAGATCTGGATAAACGTCGATCAAGTACTGGATATGTGTTTACTCTTGCAAATGCACCAGTTAGTTGGAAGTCTACCTTACAGTCAACCGTTGCTTTGTCAACAACTGAGACAGAATACATGGCCATCACTGAAGTTGTTAAGGAAGGAATTTGGTTACAGGGATTGCTGGATGATTTGGGAGTTAGTCAAAAATATGTAACAATATTTTGTGACAGTCAAAGTGCCATTCGCCTAGCCAAGAACCAGGTGTATCATGCAAGAACAAAGCATATTGATGTACGGTAGCATTTTGTGCGGGAAATAATTAAAGAATGTGGAGTCAAGGTACAAAAGATCAAGACCACCGAGAATCCCGCAGATATGTTGATGAGGGTTGTAACAGGTATCAAGTTCGAACATTGTTTGAACTTGATAAATGTCTAAAGAGTTTGAAGTTGGCGCTAAAAAGCGCATTTGGAGGTTCTGCCGAATTTCATGACAAGAGAACCTTGAAGGAGTTACTATGATTGGAATTTGGGACGCACCAAGGTGTAGATTTGTACAGAGTGGGCATCCCATACTCCCAAATGGTGCACATTCAATTTGGTGGATGGGCTGTGTAGAAAATAGGTAAACATTGAATATGGTAGATGGAAATTGGCCTATAAATACCGCTGCATCCTTCATTTCTAAACACACAAGAAAAAGGCAAAGCAAAGGCAGCAACAGCTTGCCCACAAAGCTCTTCCTTGTTTAGTTGTTTTAGCCTTTTGTGAGTTTTTTTTTTTTTTTTTTCTGTCGATAGGGTTTTGTGGTATAGGATTATTTCCTATAGCCTTTTGTAATATTATTTCCTTTTATAGTGAAATAACAATTTGGTGGGGCCTAGAGACACAGAGAACGTAGACATATTTGTGTCGAACCTCGTTTTCTCGGTGTTCTCTTTATTGTTTAATTAATAGCTCCATTATTAAACAATATATATATATAAATGAAATAAATAATTTGTTAATTAAGTTATTATTCAAATTCACTTTCTATCTATTTCAATCTATATTTTTTTTTCCTATTTCAATTCTAGAATTGTAGGATAAATGTTTTATTTAGTTTGATGGTTCTTATGATATTTAAATAGAATTATGAAACAAAATGTAGAAATATTGTGATATAAATAAGACATAAGTAGTAGGCTGATGGGGCATCCCAAGAAGAAGAAGAAGCTCCCTAGTAGGAAATGAAGAGGGAAATGAGGCATACATACATGATCATTCATACCCATATTCCGATAAAATTCCCCCATGGAGAATACTATTAATAGGGTGGAGGCTAAATATAGAGTAGTTATGTTATGCCCCGCATTTTCAATCCAATCCAATAATTAAAAATGAGGGGTGAAAGTAACAGAATAAAAATAGGGACCAAGACAAAAATAACAATTCCCATCCAAACATGCCCTGCCTAATTCTAATTGCCATCTCAAACCGCCAAACCGAAATGTTAGAGGCCTGTGATCGTTTTTAGGCACTTAAGTACGTACTTATATAGTTGTTTGAAAATTTAAAAGCTTTTTAAGTTTACTTAACTTAGGGATATATGTAATCTATGAAAATTCAAACATTATATATATGTATCTTGGATAGAGTTGTAAACGACCCGAACCGAACCGAGCTTCAAGTGTTTGAGCTCTGTTTGTTAAGCTTAACGAACGAACACGAACCGAGCCAAAAATCTTAACGAGCCAATTTTCATGTTTGAGCTCTGTTCGTTTAACTTACGAACGAGCTAATAACGAACGAACACGAGCCTAGTCGAGCTCAGTTAACGAACCATTTATTTTATTAATAAATTTATTTGTTTTAGAATTAAATTAGGTGTGAAAATGTAATGTATATTGTAATATAATTTATGAGAGAAATGTGAAATTAATAAAAATGAAAAATGGAAAGAACAACTAGATAAAATATTTATTTTCCGAACTGTTCGCGAACTTAACGAACGAACACACAAACTAAATTATGTGTTTGAGCTCGGTTCGTTTAACTTACCGAACGAGCTGTTAACGAACGAACATGTGTCGAAACGAGTTCAGCTCACGAACTGTTTGTTCTATTTACAGCTCTAATCTTGGACCATTTTAAAATTAATAATACTACATTTCTGGATGTTAACTCTACTACAAATTACTACTAGTATATTTGTAATATTTATCATACCTTTTTACAAGGACTTAATTAGTATTCATGTATTTATTTATTTATTTATATGAAAGGATAATTATAAATAAAATTAAAATAGAGGAACAAATCTTTGTTAAGAGTTGTTTTTTTTGTTAGAGTCGGGCACCATTGTGTATATTCATTTATTATTTCCTGAAAAATAGGAGATCAGCAGCTAATCAGGACTGAACACGACGCACGGACATTGCGCGTGGGGGAAAAGATTCTTACGAGGCGGTTATGACGTCCCCCCACAATATGAAATAGTAGAGTATGAAAACTGAAGAGTATAAATACACTCCCCGAGTCTATTTCTGTTGTTACTGCACTTGCTTCTCCCAAATCGCCTCAAATTTCGAATAACTATATATTCCCGCCGCGATGTCCGACCCCGCCGCCCCGGCACCCCCGGCCCCCGCATCCAATGTGGACTTCCCCGTCTGGCGTGCCGTTGCCGGAGCCTCCGCTGAGGTTTTGCCGGTGAATTCGTTGGCCTACTATTTTCCCCAAGGGCACATCGAAAACTGTAAGATCGGCGATCCAGGTGTGCTCAATCGTTGCTGTCGCGAACTCAGGCGTTCGTTCTTCCTATGTAGGGTACTGTCACGGCGGTTTCTCAGCCATCCTGCTTCCGACGAGGCTTTTGTTGTGTACGTACTCCAGCCGGAAGATGACGCGACAGTTGGGCAGGTTGATGAAGATGAAGGAAGCGAAAGCGATATGGTTGCTGCGACGAAGGTTTTAACTCTTTCCGATGCCAATAATGGCGGAGGATTTTCCGTTCCGAGATCCTGCGCGGAGTTGATTTTCCCGCCGCTGGATTTCGATGAGGATCCGCCGGTTCAGAAGCTAGTGATGAGGGACTTGCACAATAGAGTATGGGAGTTTAGGCACATCTATCGCGGCACTCCGCGTCGACATTTGCTTACGACTGGCTGGGGGAAATTCGTCAATGCGAAGCGCCTCATCGCTGGGGATTCGGTTGTTTTTATGAGGAAAAAATCCACTGGTGAGCTCTTACTCGGAATTAGGAGAGCCAGGAGACGCGGTGGGAACAACGATTGGGTTTACCCCGAGGGCTGTTCCAATGGTTTTACCCGCGAGCCGACTGAAGCAATTGGAATGGCCTCTAATGGAAATGCATTCGAGGTCGCGTACTACCCCAGGACTGGATCGCCAAATTTTGTGGTGAGCGCAGAGAAGGTTGCGGATGCTATGTCGCTGAACTGGAGTGGGGGAATGCTAATAAAAATGGCTCGGGGGAATGAGGATTCAACCCTTTTGTCATGGCATAATGGGCTTGTTACTGGAGTCACACAGCCGGATACTGAACTCTGGCACGGTTCCCCTTGGGGCATCCTTCAGGTATACCACAAAATACTTCAAGGACAGCACCATGTATACAGTTAATAGAATGGCCATTATTTGAGTTAATACTTTGATGATCATTTCTAAATTTATAAAACTATTGCGATTTGTGATAGCTCTTACATATGGCCATCATTCTTGTAAGTTTGTCTGTGTAGTCTATGGCAAAGACAGTGAGCCAGTATGATATCAGTGAGGATACCATATGTGACATTTTACTTTATTAACTGTGTGCTAAATAGTACTTATTACAATGTTTTGGCATACAAATTCAAGTTACCTGACTGTATTGGTTTAGCTGTTAGAACTTTGAACTTCGAACATCCATTCATATTGTAACATGCTATACCTGAATTCCCATTTTGCTTCATTTCGTTACATTCTCTGTTTTGTGGCATTGGTAGCAACGTACTTGTTTTCTGGGTTTTGTACATCAAATCTAATTTTACTTCTCGATATTTTACTGGTGCCAAGAGGCTAATGGAGAAAAAGGTCAATTGAAATGTTGAGTTATTCCATGCAATGAAGTAACGTTACAGTGCCTGTTCATACTGTTACATTGGTTGGGAATTTTGCTTATGACCTCAATGTTAAATACTTTTGATTACTTGTTTTCGATCTGATCAATTTATTGCTGCAGGTGGCTTGGGGTGAACATGAATGCGAACCTTGGTTAAATAATATCAAGAGAGTGAACCCTTGGGATGTTGAGTATGTTGCATCCACATCAATTCCTTCTCATAAGCGGCTCAAACTTTCGGAAAATTCAGGGATTGTAAATGGTGGAGCAGGATCTGGAGAAATATTCAGACCTGTGGCACAACATATGCATGGTCCATTACTTGACTATCCTCCATTTCCTGCTGGCATGCAGGGAGCCAGGCAAGTTGAGATCCACGTACCTCCTGTGCCTGAATTCCACCGTGATAATGCCAATCAGACATTCACTCAACTCCTTAGGAGTGAGCCAGGCCTAGTGAATTCCCCAGCACTAGAAAGTACAGATATTTTGTTTTCAGGCAATTTGTCACTTGGTTATCAGAACGATGCTCGTCTCAACAATGCAGATCCTAGTAACCGTGAAGAACAAAGCTCACACGTTAACGAAGGTAGTCCAAAATCATTTCTGCTATTTGGACATATCATTCTGGTGTCCGAAGCTGATGAAGGTTCTGGAAATAACACTAGCAACACGGACAGTGAAGCAAAGGAAGTGAGCAATGGGAGAGAAGAAACCGACATTCCTGATTCCTCAATGTTACCACAGAGGATTAGTTTAGAGACAACACCCATTTAGGATCTCGCTTTCTTAAGGACCTGACCTCTCCGTCTACAGGTAGTCTAAGAAGATGATTCTCTCTTTTCAGTTCATAGTTATGCTCAGAATAGATCCATGTGACTAGTCTGGTTATGATATTGCCTCAGTATCCCACAATTGCTGCTATACAATTCTTGACATGCATTTTCCTAAGGGTTGCACTTTAGATTGCATTATGTGTTCCTAGCTATTTGTGTTTTTGTCACTGACATCTATTAAAACTTGCATGTTCTTGCAATATTTATCGAATCAAGGCACATCGTCGTTGCTTTCACTTAACATGATCTCTATCGTTTACTATTTCTGAAGGTCATCGAGGAAGCTTATTAACGTTACTCTGGCAGCTGCGCTATTAGCAGCTTCTTCATTATCCTCTCTTTTGGTTAAGACAATTGGAACCATCCTCAAGATTTCTTTTGTCTACCGATTCTCATAAGGTAAACAGAGGTACCAAGAATTCATTTTGATGAAGTATTTTGTGTATCTTTCCTCGCGTGTGTTTGAACTTGTTATCTCATGCGAGGAGTTGCTTTACTTGCTATGTTTGTTGTTCTGGAACTATTGGTGACGCTCTCTAAATTTTAGTCTAGAAATGTAAAAAAAGAATTTTAGAACTGTATATTCTGGTTTTTGTCTTGATGCATTTACGCATATGATTTCTTCATTATGGAATCCCCTATTAATTGGGAATCATATAAATCTCACAATTCACATGTATAATTTCTTCATCCTGGAATCCCCTGCTAATTCGGAGCTATATTTCTGACAATCTGTTATCCAACCATAAGGTTATTGCATATTTATCCTTTAAAACAACTTTTTTAAACCAATAATGACCCTATAGATGACATACAACCAAGTCTACTAGAACAGAAAAATGTTGTCAAAACCACCAGCATGAACCACTATTTGCAGTAATGTGTTATGTTGACCATTTCCTGAACCCATCATTATCCATTTCATTAATCATTTTTATTATGTAATCTCAGTATTGATATTTAATAAGAAAAGAACCCTTTAGGCATGAATTTCTGGCAAGGGACAAAAGGCATGAGATTTGATTAGCAGGTGAAGAAAGGGACATAGAATCTTTTAATATTACTGTTACTGACTGACATTTGTTAGCCTCCTTCAGTCTTCCCTTAAAAAGGGGAAGAAAAATAGGAGACAAAATAAATAAAACCCATATTAGAATTAGTGCTTGTGTCGAAAAGAATTCATACAGTGACTCTAGTTTTTGTTTTTTAAACAAAAGGAAACAGTCCCCCCTATAAAAATAATTGATCGAGGATAAGAATGAATTATCGAAGATTTTGACCTTCTGTCCCCCAACATTCGAGTAACAAGAAGTTTCCATTCTTTTGCTTTTTATGGAAAACAGAGGAGGACTTCACTTTTTGCTTGTTTGAGATGTGTATGTGTTAGTACATTCTTACTCTCCTTACATTACTGCTTGTTTGTTGTCGTCTTGTCCTGTCATTTGTTCCTTGTTTCTTTATTACTAGAGCTGCTATCTAATCTCTATGGTGACTGACTGACTGACTGACTGCCCATTGGATTCTCATGCTTTGGTAGCCTGAAAACCATGCTTTATGTTCAATTATTTCATTTGCTTTTTGAGAAATTTCCCTCTTTTGGTTTTTATCCTTTGATGAAAAAAAGGGGGATATCCTTGACATCCATCAAATCGCCAAATTCAGCTGGCTGTGAAATACAACAAATACTCATTCTTGACTCCCTGGAGCCCAGCTCCCAAATGCTTCCACACCATGGACGGTGTATATTCATCTGGAGCTGGGCTCCACGGAGCCGCCAACATTCACCCAAAAGAACTGAAGAATCTACAAGGGGAAGGGGCTAGAGGAAAATGGCACAATAGATAGACAAGAAAAAAAAAAAGGAGGAAAAAGAAAAGGAAAAAGTTGCAGACAAGCAACCTACTGATTTTCCCCTACACTTTCATTTTAATATTTGAATTGTTCTTTTTCTTTTTTTTTTTTTTTAAATTTCCGATTTCTGGAATTAGAGAAACTTCTCTGTTTTTCTTTTTTCTCCTCTCTCTACCTATGACTGCAGAAATCCAAGAGCTTCTTTCTTCCTTCAACAATCTCATCCAAGAAATCATCCAGCTGGCCAATTATATTCTCAGTTCCAGACCTCAAAATTCCCAAACTACCCTTCAAACTCTCGACTCTTTCCCTTATCCCAACTTCTGATTCCCACTCCACAATATTCCCTTGCTGTGTGCATCTCCTCTCCAATTCCCCCCTCAGCTCTTCCATGGCAGCCTTTGATCTCCTGAACTCATGTAGCAAAACCCCCGGCCTACCTGTCATCTGATGAGTGATCTCAGATGCCACTCTCTGGTGCAGCCTGGCTGTTGAGATCATGAAGGTTGATCCAAACAACAGGCACCCTTCATATCCATTTCTTGGGGAATTTGGTTCAGGCCAGCAGTAAACCAATCCATAGATCAGGATCATCAGAAGTAAAGAACTCACATTTCTCATTGCATAGAGGACTCCTCTGAACCCATTGAACCCATTAAGCCTTGACTCCACAGAGACCTTTTCATCTAGCTTCAGTGACAGTGGCTCAATCCTTGTCTCCATTAAGGACCTGTTCTCCTCTTCCAGTCCCACTGCCTCCCTCCTGCAACCTGATATTGCCCTGATCACCTAGTTTTTCAATCAAGAAACAGGAATTCAGAAAACAAACCCAACTTTATAGAATTCCTAGGAAACTTTGTTGGATCAGGGATGGAAGGTCTCTATTTTTATTGTAGTTTCGTTTACCTGTCTGGAAAGCTGTGGGCTCAAATGGCTGTGGACATCAAGGGAAGAGGTTATGTTGTGCCCTGCAAAGTAGTAATTCTCCATTCCTGACAGGCCTGTTTTGAGGATCTGACAGACTTCCCACAGCTTGGAACTCTCATCCATGTATTCATCCAGCCATTTTTCCCCAACAGGCAGGTGGAGTTTCTGGACTAGCGCAGTCAATTGACTGTGGAAGGATCTCAGGAGAGACAGAGCCCTCTGCAGGAAATGAACTGACATGAAGTTGCTAGACAGAAATAGGCCTTCAAGATCATCAATCCCTCTAGTTAGATAGTTGTAGAAGCCATTGACTGAGTTTGTGGATGAAGGATCCATCATAAGAAAGTGGAGAAAGAATAATATTAAGAAGATGGGCGAAGTTTAATTAGGGGAGGATGGATTGCTGCAGGGTGTGGTATTTAAATTGTACAAAGTGGGAATGTTGAGCTTAGAAGCTCAGGTTTCCAAGGATGAAAGGGATTGTTGGTTGTAATGATGGGTGTTTCCTATAGAGGGGGAAGGATGATTGGTAATCTGCCATTTTCATAGTTTAATGGGGTGAGAAAGAGAGGAAAAGGGGAAAAACAAAAAACCCTTTTCCCCCTTAAAAACAAAGAGGGGTGAAAGAATGGGGGGAAAAGGAGGGGTTTGCTTATAGTGCATCATTGTGTAGGAAGCAGAAAAGATAAAATTTGTGCTTGGTAGAGAAATAAAATAAAATAAAATAAAATCTTGAATTAGCTTTTGGGTTTGTTGCAATGTTTCTAATGATGTTAGATTGAGTTCATTGGGTTGTCATATGTTTGACCAGTTTGACTGGATTTGGACACCCCTAGAAATCAAGGGCAGAAAAATAATCTATAAATATATCACCAATTTGCCTTAATAAAATTCTCATGTAGTTTATGATGATATATCCATTTGGATTTTTGATTCTGGTGCTTCTTTGGTCTCTTCTTTCCTCTTTTCCTTCCTCGAGCAATGGCTTTGTTCCTTTAATTCCCCTCTATTCTCATTGAAATTTGTGGGTGTTTGTTTTCTCCTAGAAATCAATATATAGTTTCCTTTGAATATTTTTTTTTCCCCAAGTATTTTTTTCGTGTTGTGTTAAAGGGGGGTTTGGAATGATGAGATTCTTTGTATTTGCATTCTGTACTATCCGAAAAACCAGTCTTTTTAAGCCAGCCCAAACCCCTCTCTTTTTTACCATTATTTCTCCCCTTTTCAAGATTCTTATTGTCTTTTTTTTCTTTGGTTTAAATCTTAGTAATTTGAATAGAACACCTCAATTCTTACAACTCCTATAGATAGGAAGGCTATACACTCACACTCCTCTTCCTTTCGGTCGTACAATACATGATGCTTCCCTCAGACCTTACAATGAACAAAACCCACATGATATTTGTAGCATTCCATTTGATTAGTGGCCCTTTTGGACCCATCTCTCAATCATCTTATGTGGGATGTACAATAATTTCTCTTAATCATACCTCTCTTCCACACCAAATTCTAGCCTAATTATTTTTCCTATCCTTCTTTCTTTTCTTTTTTTTTTTTTAATATGGTGTATAGTATATTCAATTATTTATTTAGTATTCAAATATTCCCTCCGTTTGGAAATAATTGTTACATTTGCATAGTAGTTACTATTCACTTAGTAACTTTGATTCAAATTTTTAACACAATTATACAAGATAAAATATAGTCAAGTGAGATCTTGTTATATTCGTCTAATCACATAGTTTTAGAATATTAATTTTTTATAATTTTTTATCATTACACAATTTGAGATATTAAGCGTAAAAATGTGCATTGGATAACGTGAAACGCATAAATGTTAAAATTTTTAAAAAATGGAGGGAGTACGGAATAAAAGAATGTTTAGAGTTTAGTAAATTAATACGAAAGCGGACGTGGGTTTTTGGGGAATGGGACAATTGAGAGGATGTTTGTTGGTCCTTTGAGATCTCATTGGAAAGTGAATTAGGGACTATGGTCCATTATTTAAGGCCATTGATTTGGGTGCCGCTTTTCTCTTTGCTGCCCATATCACCTGCATCTAATTATTGGATCATATTTTCCCCACTAATTTCTTTTTCTAGCTAGCCCCTTTTTATATCTTTATTTTTCAAAATTTTACTACTACTACTTAGGTCCGGTTCTCTTCGCCTGAAACAAGGTGTTCTGATCTGAATTTTATAAGATCTGGTCTGGTCTGGCCTGAATGTTTCTGGTCTGATCTAATTAGATCTGGTCTGGTCTGATCTGATTACAACTATATATATAGTATGGTCTGATCTGGTCTAGTCTGAATAAGTCTGGTCTGATCTGGTTTGATCGAGTTTGACCTGATCTGATCTGATTTTAATAAGAATAAATAATAAATCCTACAGAACAGGCCTTACTAGGGGTGTAAACGAGCCGAGCCGAGCCCGAATAGTGGTAAGCTCGACTTGAGCTCATAAGAGTCAGAGCCGAGCTTTGACCGAGCCGAGCGTTGACCGAGCTACTTCGAGCCAAGCGTTGACCGAGCTTTGACCGAGTCGAGCCGAGCTCGAACTAGTATCATTTTCATTCTTACATAAAAGAAATTATATTTAATATATTGTATATATTTAATTATATTTAATTTAATCTACATATTTAAATAATTTTAAATATATATATTTAATTAATAATATATTTTTAATTTAAAAATTAAAAGATACAAACAATAATAATGTTATACTTTTAATATTTTATATAATTTCTATATTTAATAATAAATAAATATATGTATAAAAATAAATCGAGCCTATTATCGAGCTTTCGAGCCGAATAGTGGTTGGCTCGGCTTGAGATCACGTGTGTTACGAGCTGAGCTCGAGCTCGGACCGAGTCATTTCGAGTCGAGCTTGAACCGAATTTTAACCGAGCCGAGCTCGAACAATTCACGAGCCTATCAGTCTCATTTACACCCCTAGGCCTTACTCCTATTTGGTACTGCATTTTATAATAATAAGTACCACTTAAGCAGCCAAGCAGGCAAATATGAAAAAGGACGGAGCAATATGATTTCTTATATAATGGAGTATTTATATATATATGGGCGAATAAATATTTGATTATAATTATTTTAAAAAAAATCAAGAAAAAAGTTATCCAGGTCTTAAATTTATTATTATTGCAGCCTAGAATATAGGTTTAATTGTTTTTTGGATTTTTTTCTATGATAAAACTGTGTCCTTTAAATCATGATTGTTTTGTGGGAATAATGCATGAGCATGAGTGATATAATTATTCCCACTCCGATTTTAAAACTGGTGAAAGTATAATTTAATATGAAGAATATATGGTCATTATTGATTGAAAGAATGTTCATTCCCATAAAGTGTATATATATAAATGTGGGTTTACTGATTTTATTTCTAGATCAGAACCAGCATTGACAACTAGCTACATACTAGTTTTAGATTATTATTATTCAGTAGAGTAGAGGTGGTCTGCTCCACCATTGTTGCTGCCATCAAACCATACTATTCATTAATTAATTCTCCTTCTATTTTTTTAAGTGTTACAGTTTAATTTTTTTATACTATTTATTTCGGCATTTTGATTTTGATTTTTATCATTGCTATACAAGAAAAAATATAATCAACTGAGATCTTATTGGATTCATTTTATCTTATAGTTTTCAAATACTATCAAACTTTTAGAGTTTACTTATATACCGAGTTTGAATTATTAATAATTTAAAATGTTCATTGAATTGCGTAGCGGTGTCAATTTCAGGTTTCGGGTCGTGTTCGTATCGGGTTGATCAGGTGTGTAATATTTCGGGTCGGATTTCGGGTCGACATGATTTCGGGGGAAAGAAAAAAAAATCCAAAATGACCAATCCCAAACCTGAAATTTTTCGTGTCGTACAGGTTCATTTTCTCGGGTTATAGGCCAAAATTGATACAATTTCAGGTTTCGGGTCGTGTTCGTGTCTGGTTGAGCAGGTGGTATAATATTTCAGGTCGGGTATCAGCTCGACCTGATTTGAAAAAAACCCTAAATGACTAAACCCAAACCTAAAATTTTTCGTATCGGTCAGGTTCGTGTCCAAATTGACACCCCTAGAATTGCATAAAAATAAGTATGTATATATATTATCTTTAAAAAACGAAGTAATTAATAATCCTTTCGTGTCCCATCTATATTGTTGTTGTTATTTAATATTATTGCAAGTATGTATATATATATATATATGTATATATATATATTTAAATAGAATCTTATTATAATCTTATTATAATCATTTAATTGTATAATTTAAAAATATATAATTTTTATTTATACTCCCTCTGTTTCTTAATTGTTGAAACATTTGGGAAATTGGTATTGTTCACATACGTACTTTAACTTAAAGTTTTATCATAGTTATCCAAGTTAAAATATAGTCAAGTGTGATCTTATTAGATTCGTCTCGTCCAGTAGTTTTTAAATATCGAACTTTTAGAATTTTTACTTGTACCGAACTTGAGTTATTAATGATTTAAAATGTACATTGGACTCCGTGCAACGTGGGTCCGTTGCAGTTTTTAAAAAATGAAGGGAGTATATATTATGATATACTCCCTCCGTCCCACTTAATGCGTCTTGTTTGACTTTTTGACACTGTTCATTGTTCACCGTTGACTCAATGTTATTGTAAGTATATATTTGGAAAAAATAATCGATTTGGGTCTTGTTAGAATCGTATGATCATGTAGTTTTAGAATATATATTTTACATAATTTTTCATTGTATATATTTTGAGATATTAACGATTGAAAAAGTGCATTGGATTGTGTGCAAAAGTCAAACAAGACAAGTTAAATGGGACGGAGGGAGTACTAATCGTTAAACAAATGATAATTAGAGCATTAGATTGCGTATCGAATGAGAAATGTGTCGACGTTAGTGGGACAGAGTAATACTTCGTATTATTTAAAATATAGCTCATAGTTTTGCTTCAAGAATTTTTGAGTTCAGTGATATTCACGCAATAGAGACTAATCTCCTTCAAGAGGTATCTCATAGTTGGTAATCATTTATTAATTTTAATATAATACAGTATATACTATATTTCGTAAAAACAAGTATTTCTGTATACATTTTATAAATAAGTATATATAAAAATGTTTTAAAAAATATTTCAATATATTAGTGATCCAACAACTTTCTAATTTGTGTTTAATTTAAAAACAATACATAAAAAAGCCAATACAAAAAAAGAATAAACCAAGCATGCGTGATATTAACAAGTTAAACACTTGAAAATAAAATTATGCATGTGGTCTGTGGTGTGGATATCCACCCATTAGTGTGAAAATTTGTATGCCTTTTTTAAAAAAAATTTAAATCTTCTAATATCCAGTATCCTATGTACTTCATATTAGTCCTTATATATTAGTGATGTGTAAATTAGTATGATCATTTTTTAGTTAAAAAAAACACTACGAATTTTGAATATTTTTCTAGTGTGTGTTTTTACATTCATTTTCCCCTATAGTGAATAGTGCTACAATATTATTACTACCCATACATGATTAATTCAAGTACATATGGAGAAATAGACATGTAATGATTTTTGCAAGTGACAATTCTCCAATATATCCTCTATTGTCAATCTTACTTATTCCCTATAGACAAAACTAACTAAATCATAAATTAATTTAATTATGTTAAAATCGTAGTATCATTTTCTTGATTTAATTAAAATGGCCAACACATCATTTTCCTACCCATGCCCTATGACTTGTTTCAACAAGAATGTTTCATTTTCTTTCTTAATGAACCTTTGGTGGATCCAACTGTATGGTCCATATATATGCTTAGATTATCAATATTATATTTCATTATTATTTTAAAATTTTGCAGAAAAAACTATCACACTACAAAATAATTAATGCCCCCCTACAATTATTCATGTAGTATTACTTAATTGAATAAGTATGTTCTATTAGGGGACCATTTAAATTAATTTCATTTTACAGTCCACCTAATTATGATAATGAGGTTACATGTATTATATTATAGAATTGACTAAAGCCAACTTTGGTCTACTTATGGGTCATGTTTAATTATTTGTTAATTTGTTTTATTTTTATCATTGATCATAACCAACAAATAATATAAATCACTATACATTGTGCGCTGCTATTTAATTACTACATGTTTATTCAATATATATGTTTTAATTTTCTACTTTGGGTCCTCTACTTGCCTTTATCGACTACTTTTATGGTCAAAAACAAGAATGAGGGCAATCATAATCAGACAAGATTTCAAAGCTACATTGCCATATAACTAATTCCATCATTATTTGAATCTTAGTTAATTCGTCAAGCAAAAAATAAAAAAATAAAAATAAAAACTTTGTTTAATTTTTTTTATACCTTTTGTTTAAATTTTGTTGGGTTGATACCACAAACTTAATAAAAACACAAAACAAAGGAGAAAATAGTTGATATAAATTTTAATCTCAATTCTAAAAAGAGGCTATCCATCCTATGATAATTTGTTCAATTAGTACTATATAGCTAGGATTACAGCTGTTATTCATTATATGCATTGTCTCATTTTGGGCAGGCAATAAAAAAAAAAAAACACTCCTATTGTTTCTTGTAAGAAAAATAGAAATATGCCCTCAATTAATTTTCAAAATTGTATTTAAGTTGAGCAATGCTACTGTTTAAGGCAGCAAAAAGAAGTGAGAATCACTAAAAGTACAGCAGCAGTAAAATTTGCAGATTTAAGCTACAAAAAGAGAGAATGAAAACAAATCTCAATTATTGTCTGAATGAACACATGTTATGTTGTAATGTTTATAAATCAATGATAATTATAATTTTCTTGTCAGTGTGTATAGTAATTATGTGTGTAATGTGCAGTGCTCCATTCCAATAAAATAAATAAAGTAAGATGATTAAATTGATGGTAGTAGGAGTACTACAAAACTAGGGGAAAATAATTTTAAGTATAGGCAAAGCATTTATGTGTTTGTATGAATATAGTACCACAAGTAGGTGTGACACTTTAATATTTATAGAGACACCAGGAGATGCCTTTTCTATGGTTTCAATTCTTTTTTAATTTTTTTTAAAATTTAATTTTAGCTTTTATTTTCTTTATATGTATAGTATGAGATATGTGATGTGTGATGTTGTTGGTGTATAAATGGAACTCATTTATTTATTTGACTAATTGTTTACCTTGGACTCGAATAATGTGTTTGGATAAAAGAAGTAATGTGTACATCTAAATGTGAAATTAAAATCATCCATGACTAATTTTAGAGGAATTTATATTTGGGAGCGAGCGGATCCGCTAGCAGATAGCATATTGGAAGAGCAGATTGTCTCACAGTTCTCTCTATGAATCCGCTATCCGCTAACGGATCCGCTAACTCCCAAACATATATGTTCGAAAATATAGAATTTATGGCCGTAATTTCAAACCCTTAAAGTAATTGTTGAATATTTCACTTATTATGAATTATTAGCATTTTGAAAACTGAAAACAAAGGGTTGAGAGTTGAGACGTGCAGAACCATTCATTTCAAATATGATAAATGTGCTGAAATTTCGTGCTTTGTGCTGAAATGCTAATTAAACGTGCTGTTTTTTATTTTTAAATTCAGTTAATGTAGAAACTATTTATTTACTGAGTACTTTTAAATGAAAATTCAGTACAAATAAGTTACAGATCAATATATCTGCATATCCAAAATCAGCAAACAAACCATTTTCATTTTTCACTAATGAGGGGACAGAGATATATACCATTGAATTAAACACTGAGTTTTGGTCCTTAAAAGTAGCGAAAAACATTTCATTAAATGCTGTTATTAGTTTTTCATCAATTCTTGATTGGACAAGACTCGAGCCAATTCAGCTTCATTGACATTGTACGAAATAATCACAAGAGTAACAAATAGTATAACATTCTTGAATGGACAAGTTTCAAGCCAATTCAACTTCTTGTAAGAAATTAATAAACACGAACTATTTTATCTCTTACAAGCAATTAGTGGATATGGTTTTGGGGGACATGTCTTATGGCCAATCTCATCTCTTATACTTCCCCCTTCCAATAATGCAAATGAAATCTTGTATGAGGCCCTTCATTAAATTCTTTTTTTTCTATATATTTTTTTCACTTGTTTTCACATATATGTATGCATGTGTGTGTGTGTGTATATATATATATGTATATCTATCTTAATCACCCAATCCAATCTTGGAAGAATGTGTGGACACACGTGTGCTTTGAATGTATTTGTGGCCAATACTTTGTCTTTGTGTTGATCACATCAACATTACCACCCCCACTCCATATGTGAGTGTTGGTGTCTGTCTTTGACTTCTGGGTTAAATATCAATATCAGAATATAAATCATGATTCCATTATTTAAACTATTTGTCATTGAAATTTTGAGTTTTCTTTGGATAATGTGTAATTAGAGCATGTTGAATGTTTACATTACATTTATACCTCCATTCATCATTAACAAAATCTAATGGAAAAAAAAATTAAAGCTCGTGCTATTGTCCAACAAGAATTTAGATGATAAGAATATTCTTTTCTTTTTAAAGGTAATTTTTTAAAAATAATGTGATACACTAGTAGAAAAATTCCGGATTCAATCGCTAAAATGATTATAACTAATGAATTTCGTTAAGCAAAACAGCCATAGGCTCAATAACTTGGGAGACATAGAACATGCATGCATAAAAGACTTTTATTGATTTAATTTGACTTTCATATTTCAATTTAAATACTTTTAAAAAAAATTAGTTGTTTTGTGTGAGAGTTCTTGGAAATTTTAATTATAACCGCTTACTCTTAGTTTTGTATTAGTAATATATATATATATATATATAGATAGATAAATAGTATATATATCACTTCCAACATGCATTGACAAATGACAAGGAAACAAGTAATTTGTAATGTGAATTATGTTTCTATGAGGAAGAAAATTGTGTTTCTTAAGTTATCTTTTAAAAATAAATAAATAAAAACTAAATGTGAATTTGTGGTCCAAAAATGAGTTGCATTTTGTCTAAGTTGGAACCAAATATTTGGACATACTCAATAAATACATAAGTAGAAAAAAATTATGGGTAGGAGAGGTTGTTGGTTATGGCCTTTGGGTATTTCATGCTCAAGTACAATGTATGGACCATTTTCGCAGAAAATTATTAGCATCTTGAGGATATTAATATTTGCAATATTTTTAAAGCCCATCTTATATTTTTCTTATTACTATTAATTACCTCTTCCCGTTTGTGAAATAATCTCTTTAATTAATAACATAAAGTTTAAATAGCCATCACTTTTAATTAACAAATAAAAAGTAGAAATAAATTAGTCTAAAACTTCTGCCAGCGACTTATTAGTATCAAGAAGAATTCATACATACTTCATAAGACGAATACATAATATATGTTGTTTTAGACATATGTACGATTTTATTTATTTATTTATTTAATATTATATATATGTATATATTTGGAGGGGGAGGGAATAAATACTTCCTTAATTAGAGTCGACAGAGCAGAGGAAAAAATCAATTGCCCGTTGCTATGACATACACTTGAAGAACATAAATGATTGCCAACTCCAAACTTTAATAATTAGATTTTTTGCTCACTTAAAAATTTAAAAAAATAAAATAAAAATACAAATGTTGGGGGTTAAGGTATTTAATTAGAAACAAACCCCTATTCCTTGCTCTCTTTATTTGGTAGTAGTATTTGTTTTTAAATAGTGTTCATTGGTGAGAGGAGACTGTTTCCAAGAGCCATTTGCATATAATTGAGTGGGTACATGACACGAATACACGATATAAATTGATAAAAATTACTAATTTTTTAGATTGGTACAATAATTAAATTTTTGTGGTGACATCTTAAATAATTATTATAATATGAAGTCCGAATAAATTTATTTGACCAATAAAATCTTCCATAGAGTACACCTAGAAAGAGTTTTGATTACCATCAATAAAGGGGTCGCTTTTTTCAAGTTAAGGACGATTTTGGTGTTTGCGTATTAAAATAATGGAATTTCGTGCACTATTGGATTATTTATGATATAAAATAATGTAATGTGCTTTTATAAAAATGGTAGTACTAGTAATTAATAAATTCATAAATAAATAAAACTAGTTAAAACTTAAGACTATTCACAAAAATCCTTGAAGAGAATTTAATAGAACTAGTGGGCTATACGGCTTAATTGGGCCTTATAAACTGGCCCAGAACGTAGCCCACCTCTAATTCTTAAAATATGCTTAGCCCTTTCTATACTCTCTGTAAATTCATATCCTTTCTTTAATTCACGTAAATTACCTTAAAAGGACAACTAAAATCAACAAGGGAGTACGAAAAATATTCTCAGGACAAAAGGTAAGAATAACGAAGCAAATACTACTATATGTTTGCTTCAGTGAAGTTACTTTATATTATGGGTATGTTCTGCACGCAGCTTTTGGGAGCTTTTGGTAGCTTTAGCTTTTATTTCAAAACAAAATTCCTGTTCTGTACACTAACTTTGGGAAGCTTTTTGGGAGCTTTTGGAAGCTTCTTTTTGAAGCTACTTCTTGTAGCTTTAAAAATAAGCTAGCAAGCTTATTTATGTCCATTACACTTTTAACTCAATAACCAACCCACTACCCAATAGTTTACATAAATATTTATCATTTTATGTCATTTCATACATTTTTTCACAACTATAGCTAGTTGGACAGAACACTTAAATAGAACTGACAGCTACAGCTCCCACAGCTCTCTACAGCTCCAGCTCGCAGCTACAACTCTGCATGCAGAACAAACCCTATAATAATTCTTTCGAAAAGTTTGGGTTCTAACTTTTTATGGCATTTTCAGAGGTATTTGATTTGTGGGCTGAATCAACTCTAACTGAACTGCTGAAGGAGTATTTTGTATGTGTTGAATGAGTGTTTTATGTGATATGTGGTTTTATACCGCCCAAACATCATTAAATACCCAGCACACACATCATTAACACCAAACACACACACACGCCTCATCGAATTAACACGCCAACACTTCCTGAATGTCACTTATTCAGCACCCTATCCAAACTATTTTGGGTAGACCATCAATCGGAGAATTGAATTGGTTAATTTGTTGATTGGACAAATATTTTTGAGAAAAGTAATCCCATATTCGACAGCTGAATCTTTCTTTGATAAAGAAACTGGAAGTTGATTGATAATGAGGAATCATATTCAAAAGATATTTTAGCATGAAAATAAGCTCGTCATTTATATGAAAAATAAATAAATAAATAAATAAAATGGTCCCATAAATACAGAGTAGTATATTTTTGTTCACACTGCGTTCAAAAAAAAAAAAAAAAAAAACACTGAAAATTTCCAATGTTTGAATTAATATAACTCATTCATGTACTAGTAATTGATAGTATCGTTGTTTCAAGTGGCTTTTCAATTTTCTTCATTACTTTGTTATATAATAAAATGTTTTTGTCATGATAGTTAGAATATTTAAGCACCACTGTCATAGTAAAATACTTATATATATCACTTGATGTGTATTATTTTATTTATTATTTTGGTTTCTGAAAAAAATGTGTATCTTTTTTAGAAAATATAATTGGATTATTGTTCATCTTAACATTTTCTGTATTCTCCATTTATTTATAGGAATCAAAAAAAAAAAATCCTTTAAATTTAGAGGTTATCTCATTCAATCCTAAATGTTTACATTAACTACAAGACCATTATGTAATGGACTTCACCCAAGTGGTCAAGTTTCCTACATTCCAACCTAGGTTGGGGGTTCAATTCCCACCCGGCCCATTTCCCTCTCCTTTATCCTCATTTGTAATTTATGTGGCTTGGGCTCCCACACACATTTGCATACACATATTTGTTTTAAAAAAAAACTACAGGGCACCTCTCTCAAAGTTATTTTTTGCATTCAAAATACTCGAATACAGGACATTTCTTAAACAACTAAAGTTCAATCCACTCAATCCCAACTGCTATTTAGTTACTTCTATGACTTTACCTTTATTGACTAAATTATTAATAAAATTAATTGAAATTAGTACCAGTATTTAGTAGAGCCCCCCTATTCTTGGAGAATGGAGACTTGGAGTTGGGGGGACTTTTGGCAGCAGCCCACAAAACTTGAGTCCACCGCATGCGTCTACACCGTCGATTGAAATCAACGGTGTAGATCTTATCATGACCAGGAAACCAGATATGCTGGGGGTAGTGGGCCTTTGTCAGCCCACAATGACTGACCAACTAAAAATTACTACTACTACTTATTAATAATTAATATTTTAAATTATAAATAAATAAACATTAATAGTAAAATATATCATAAAATTATGATTTAATCTAACACTTAGATATATTTTATTTTTATATATTTAAATTAATCGATTAATAATATCAAAAATTAAACCGTAAAATTAAACTATTACTACTAGACAGCATGGAGTACCACTTTTATCGGCCATTCAAACTATAAATTTCGAATTTGAAATTTAAATAACTAAGACCCCACATATAATAAATATATCCAAAAAATTTCAGCTTCCCTAAGGGGTTGTTGCCCCACAAATTTGCCAATATGCTAGCGTATTTTTTATAAAAAAAAGGAGGGTTGTCGATAATTATGAAATATATGAGCCACCATATTATTATTATTATTATTATTATTTTCATGTTAGCTAACTTATCTTGTGATCATTTTTTTTGGCACGAGTTTTCACTATACTTTGGCTTCGAATAAAGAAAATTATATTTGATACATTGTGAGTAACCATTTCCTACACTTTAAAACTGCATTTTTAACATGATGGTATATACGTACTAACGAATTCCAATGACAAAAATTTAAGGTGTATATATATATATAACTTAGCTTGTGTGGTTTTGAAGTCTTGTGTATATATACCGATCATAATTAAGATGCGATTGCCTCAATAATAATGTGTTTCTATGTTGTACGTACCATCATCGTATTCTTTGGTAGTATATTAAATATTAAATTAAATTAATATATTAATTTCATGCTTTAAAATACATAATGATCCAATCGGAAAGGTCATGCTAGATTTTTGGGGTAGATGGATAAAATTTGCCGACCCCTAAATCCATCATTTTTAAAAGAATAGTGGAAAAATCTAGAAAAACTGGGAAATTTTGACGGGTAGATTAGATTCTATGTCCAAATATGTAATATATATACCCTTCCATATGTTCTAGGAAATATATGCCTTTTTTTCTTTTTTTTTTCTTTTTCATGTATGTAATAATAATTCTATCATATGTATTATAAAAGTTTGACTATATTTTCATTATTTTGTACTATAAACATTGAGTGAAATTACTGGAACGAGAAATTGACTCAACGGTAATGTCCCATAATTTCTAATCTTATCGTCGGGTTTGATGCCCACTCAGCTTTTTATTATTCCTTTATACCATTTATAAGTAGTACAATTTAAACTTCTACACACCTTTACCGAAAATTAATGTAAATGTTTATCAAGAAAAATAATACTCTAATAAATAGCTAGCTATATCTTTGAGAGGGAGCACTTTTCATACTTAAATACTCAATTACAGGTGCGTATTTATTTATTTGATGTGGATAAGTTATTTTTATTTTTATTTTATTTATTTATTTGAACGGCTAATAATATGACAAGATATATAGCTCATTGTGGATAGTTGAAACACGCTTTTTCTGGGTCCCCAACTCCGCTTTTCTCTATCTTATTCTATTTTCATCATGTTCCTATTTATTATTATTTTCATTTCATAATAACCTAAAATAAAACAAGACAAAATCAACCCACAATTGTGCATTATCCTTGTATTTAAAATTTTATTTTTTATATACAATGAAGAAAGAAAGAAAGATTGTGGGCTTAACGTATTTTAAAAAAATATCGCCATTGTGGAATTTCTCTTAGGGTCTGTTCTGCACGCAGAGCTGTAGCTGTGAGCTGTAGCTGCAAGCTGGAGCTGTAGGGAGCTGGAGCTGTAAGGAGTTGTGGGAGTTGTAGCTGTCAGTTCTATCTAAGTGTTTTGTACAACTAGCTGTAGCTGTAAAAAAATATATGAAATGACATAAAAGGACAAATATTTATGTAGACTATTGGGTAGTGGGTTGGTTATTGGGTTAAAATTGTGATTGCTCAAAAATAAGCTCCTAGCTTATTTTTTAACGTTACTACAGGTAGCTTCTAAAAAGAAGCTTCCAAAAGCTCCCAAAAGCTACCAAAAACTAGTGTGCAGAACGGGGCTTTTGTTTTGAAATAAAAGCTAAATCTACTAAAAGCTCTCAAAAGCTCCCAAAAGCTGCATGCAGAACAGACCTTAATCATTAAATATCTTCCCTCTATTTTAAGTTTCAATAATTTGTTGAAGCTTAAAAGAAAAAAGTTTCAATAATTTTTAAATGGTGTATACGGGGGATTGCTCTATGGAATAAATTAAATACGAGTCTATGTGAGAAAAATTCAATGATTTTTTTTTAAAAAAAAAAATTTTAAATCCAAACTCTCAATTATTAAGCAGTTGAATAAATAATGGATCGTTAGGTTAGGTAATGCATGAGTTCAAGACACAAATAATAACACTAATTATTATGTTCATTTAATTTTATAACATATTAGAGGTTTTTTGAATTTTTAATTTAGCAGTATTAAATGAAAATAAATAAAATTTTCATTATACCGATAAGATATAGACTGATTTACTAAATTCAATTATTATATTTATATTGTTAAACAAACAATGAATACATATTTAATTATTGAAATTACAAATGATAATAAAGTGTAAAATAGAATTTAGTTTTAATTTAAAATTTTAAACTTAATTAGGGAAAATTTTGCTAAAATACATCAAAATCAGAGAAATAGTGATATCAAATTAAATAAAAATCTCCTAACAAAGATCCATATTCATTTATTACAAGCGTGGGAACTGATCCCACCATTACCTGTGCTGACCAATAATTAAAAATCTTATTACAACACTAGTAATTATAGTTAGCAAGATTACATTTTCCCCTCCTAAACCAAAAAATTTGACTTTTTTCTCTTGTTTGTTCTTTATTGCTATTAGAATAAGTCATTGTTATCGTCACGAAAGAATGGGCTATATAATGTTCCTAATGGCGGTCGGCTGAATTGGAATTTCTAGATTTACATTTACTGAATTGAAATGAACTGACAAACAGCAGTCTCAGTTTTGTGCTCTGTGGTGGGAGGAGTGGGACCCACTGGAGGACAAAAATTTCTAGCTTGCTTTTCAATGTTTTCATTCCTTACTTTTTCCCCGTCTCCCAAACTTTCTTCTCTCAATTCACTTCTTAAATTCGTCCATGCCATCCTACCTCTTTCTCGCCCCTGACTTGTGAATGTCCAAGATTTCCAATTTTTTCGTGTTTGAAGGGAGGGATATCATCTGGGCTCTCAAGATTGGTTACGCCAGTAGTTATAGTGTTAATAACAATAATAGCCTTTGGAGGTTTCTAAGGTCAGTTTTGTTTTTCATTCAATTGGATCTGTCTGTGTGTGTGGTGTGTTTTCTTTTTACTGTGATTTATCCAGATTAGTCTCTTCTTTTTTTGTTTTTATTTGTTCTTGAATTTCAAGTTCTATTGGATTAATCGATCGCCTGTTGTAGTTGTAAAGTTGTGATCTCTCTTGATTCTCTCTGAATTGGGGATTTTTGAGACCGGATGATTTAATTTGTTGACTTGGGAGTCAAAAGATCTACTGCCCAAGAAACCTTGGCGGTTTTGGTGATTGAATTTGTTTTCAATCTGCCCTTTCTTTCAAGATTTTGACTTGTTCAATTAGTTATTCGTTTGATTAGGGATTTCGTTTGGGGAAGTCACAGATTCTTTGAATGTTCATTTCTCTTCTTGTCGATGGATTAAGTTAATAGTTTCCGCAGTATTTGTTGTCGTTGTTTTCCAACTGTGAGGTCACTGTAAAGCTTTGCTTGATTTGATTTTCTCCTGCTGAGAACTTTCAAATTTGAAATTTCAAATAGTTCGCTAAAAGATCTGAATTTTATCGCCGTTGATGCATTTAATTGGGGTTCTCCTCTAGAGTGATTTGGTTGTTTTCTTTGACAAATTTCTATTCAGTCGTGTAGGTTACTCATCATGTTAGTTTAAATTTATTGAATTATGTGTGATGCAAATGAGGTTTGTGCTTCATTTTGAAATAATCCTAGATTATGTGGTGCTTTGGTTATGAAGTTACGGTTATCCATTTCTTCATCTTCCTTTTTGGGAGCCCAACTAAGATTTAAACTTAAGCACTCTTGCTTTGGAGCTTAGCCGTATCCAACATTTATATGATTTCTATTATCAGCATAGTGCTTCTTAAATGTCTTAACGGCAATCTGAGCTTTCTATTTAATTCCTGTATATCATATAAACTTGAGAAACACATGCTTAAACATCTGGGATCATGCATACCGTGGTTTTCATTTCCAGTTTCTGTTGTTAATTTTATAATATGTTTGTAGGTTTGAATGCCATGATTTATGTTGTTAGTGTGCTTTATACAAACGTAGATTTTTCTTTGTTCTATTTTGGAAGAGCTTTGCTGTCCGCCTTTCCGCTTAGATGGACTGAATTGGAAAACCTTTATAACTGAATCTGCAGGCTGAGGGGGGATTGGATTTAATATGTGCGATTACCATTGTTGTCAAGTAAAGTAGGCTAAATCAAGTAATTGCATTGGTCAGGAATGTGCATTCCAAGGAGTTGAACCACCTTTACCCCGTTGAGGTTTGCAAGGTCTGTGGTGCAACTAACAACAAATACACTGTCTGTCAAGAGGGATTCAAGTTCTCGTGTAATGCCATCGATCAGCCAATTACCTTCATTTGGCAGCAGTGAAAGCTCAATATCAACCTGTAGTAGTGAGCTCCTGATTTATTTATTTATTTATCTATTTATTTATTATTTGCTCTTGTTCTATTTGGCAATGGTTTCCATTTCTTGTGTAACTGAGTAGTACCTGATGCTTTATCTTCCAGGTGGCGTCTCAGTTGATGCGAGCTATTATGACCGGTATACTATTCATTTCTTTAAGCGAATTTCTGTTGCTATAGACATAATAAGCAAAGTCTTAAATTTTGAAATACCACCGTAAATTTTGAAACTGATCTTCTTTTTTATTCCTCCACTCTCAGGAGATATGTAGAAGACAGTGGCACCGACAGTAGCGCAGAGGATTCTGGGTCTTCGGCTACTGGGAATCCAAACGGTGCAAACTTCATACCGGTTAATTTGAACGGATTTCGTCAGGCTGATGATAAGGTGAAGCGTGAAAGGGATGTTAGTCGTGTTAATAGTTCAGTATCCGAAAAAGATGTAGAAATTTCAGAAGCTTGCGGAGAGGCAGAAAGAAATGGGGAAAAATCGAGTTCATCTGTTGGTGAGGTGGGTGGGTCATCTCTTTTAAATGATGAAGTGGATGCTGAATTCTGGCATCCTCCGGATGCAGTAGATCAAGAGGAGGATGTCTATGGGAGTATAACAAATTATGACGACGATGATGATGAGTGCGGTGATGGTGAGACCTGGGGAAAGCCTAGTTCTTTAAGCAGCTTTGGAGAAGAGAACAGTGGAAGTTATAAGTTCAAAGAAGAGAAGCTTAATGCTATGAATGAAGTTAAGAATGGGAACTTTAAGGCCCTTGTTAGTCAACTGTTGAGATCCGTTAGAGTTGATTCTTCAGGAAATGAGAATTGGGTTGATATAGTGACCACTTTATCATGGGATGCGGCTGCTTTTGTGAAACCTGATGCACAAGAGGGTAAGGCAATGGATCCTGATGGATACGTTAAGATTAAATGCATTGCCACTGGTTCACGCAGCCAAAGGTATTTTAGCCCTTGTACTTTTTTTTTTTTTTTTGGCTTTATTGGCCATACAAGTTGGCTGATGCCTCAAAAGTATGGTTCTTCTTTAGAGTATTGGGATGACACGAACCAGCTTCTCTTTGTTTAAGGAAAATATCAATTGATTATAACATGGATATCCACTTGATTTGTAAATGAATCCATTTGGCATTTACTCTATGTTTTGAGGTGGGTATTTATCTTGTTGATTATATTACGTAGACAAAAATGTGTTGGTTGTCCTGTTTTTATTGTTCAAAACTTCAAATACTTGAGTCAAGATGTGGGGTTTATGGAAGATGTAAGGTTGAGACAACTGGACAGTTTGAGTAGGCTTGTTAACCATTTTGGTTTTCTTGTGCCTTTAAAGTGTTGCTTTTTATTTTACTAATGTTTCATATCTTGTATTTCATATCTTAATTTTAGTAATGCAATGATTTGTTTCGCATATCTTGTGAATCATTGTTTTGTGGTTCTCTACTTTTTTGACCCTCCTTTTTCTTTTAAAATTTGTAGTCAACTAGTCAAAGGGCTGGTCTTCAAAAAGAATGCTGCTCACAAGCACATGCCAACAAACTACAAAAACCCAAGGCTGTTGTTGATAAATGGCTCGCTCGATCTTTCTTCCGGTGGTTTGTCATCATTTGAATCAATGAAACAGGTGGAATGAAAATCTCAGGATTCAACACGCTAAACATTTATCTATATAAAGTTCTGATTTTACCTTTTTCTAATACTATTTTTCGTTGACAGGAAAAGGAGAATGTGAAATCTGTTGTTGATATGATAGAGATGCACCATCCGAATGTTATTTTGGTAGAGAAATCAGTTTCTCGGGGCATACAAGAGTCTATTCTTGAGAAAGGAATAACTTTAGTTATTGATATGAAGCTGCATCGTCTCGAGAGAGTTGCTCGTTGTATTGGCACACCTATCTCAGCTCAGGAGGTCTCTGTAGGCCAGAAACTTAGGCAGTGTGATTCTTTCCATATCGATAAGTTTGTTGAAGAACTTGCAGAAACCGAAGGTGGAAAAAAACCAAGGAAGACATTAATGTTCCTCGAGGGTGCTCCCTCTCGCCAAGGATGTACAGTACGTCTTTTCTCTTGTCTATTTCTTTTTAAAGATGCAAACCATGGGAGAGGTTGACTTTTTTATGAGATAGCATATGTCTGTCTATCTGTATGATTAGTGTTCAATAGAATGTGGCAAACAGTCTCACTGTAAATGTTCATTACAAGTTTTTTGGGGGTGACTTGAGAGCCGTAGTAGCTCAAATCTTCTTCAATTAGATTCTGATGAATAAATTGTGTTATATTTACGTGAACTAACTTTTTAAGTAATTAACTTACAGATTCTGTTAATGGGAGCCAACAGTGATGAACTGAAAAGAGTTAAGTGTGTAGTGCGCTGTGCTGTCGTCATGGCATATCATTTGATGCTTGAAACTTCCTTCCTTCTTGATCAGACGGCAATGTTCTCCACATTGTCCCCCAATGATGTGGTGGATTTGGCTCTTACAAATGAACAATCTTCATCTGTTGTAATAGATGATGCAAGTATTTTTGGGCCGAAGCAAGCTGATACAGAAACTGATGGATCCTTTATATCTGGTACTCCAAATTCTAATGGATTCCACAAAGGCACCTCACAGGACCTGACGCTGTCATCAGAATGCAATTCTTCATTTGCATTTGGGGGTTGCAGTCCCGCAAGATTTCCAGGATTGTCTATTTCAACATCCATTCAGAAAGTTATTAATGATAGTTTCCCTCTTCTTGCTGACGCATCACCCATGCCGCTGGTTTTTGATGATAGAAACGAGAATGGGCACGCTGAAAATAAGGTACAGATCTCTGGTGTTCTTGAGGCTGCAGATCAGCCTGAGGCTGGATATAAGGAAGAGGATTTTCTTAAACCCTATCTCCCTGAAACATCAGTTGTAAAGAAGTCCAGTGATGGGACTGAAGACCAAGCACAGAACAAAGATGAGATTAATTCAGTGTTGGATTCTGAGAGTATTTTGATTCTGATGTCAATCCGCAATGGTTTCAGAGGGACCATTTGTGAGCATAGCCATTTTTCTCATATTAAGTTCTACAGGAGTTTCGATGTTCCTCTGGGAAAGTTTTTACAGGATAATATACTCAATCAGGTTTCTGAAACTCTTATGATTGTTTAATCATAAATCTTGAGTCTCATTTTCTATATATATGTATATACACACATTTGGTTCGGTGCTTCTACATGAACTTACCAAACAATCTTCGTCTATGCAGAGACTCAACTGCAAGGAGTGCAATGAACCCCCTGAAAATCACATTTTCTATTATGCACATCATAATAAGCAACTTACGATCCAACTTAAACGCCTTCCTGAAAGTAAAAGTCTGCCTGGGGAAACTGAAAAAAGGCTTTGGATGTGGAGTCGCTGTGGACGCTGTAAATTTCATGATGGAAGCTCGAAATCTACCAAGAGGGTATTGTTATCCAATGCAGCGCGCGGCTTATCATTTGGGAAGTTCTTGGAACTTGGTTTTTCGAATCACTCTTCATTCAATAGCCCATCCAGCTGCGGCCATTACTTCGATAAGGATTTCCTCTACTTCTTTGGGTAATTTTTTTTTCTTCTAAATTTTCACTTAGTTTTAAATATTCGATTTATTTTCTTCCCTTTAATTTGCTGAGAAATTGTATTGACAATATTTGTTTTGTTGAAGAAATGCTTAAGAGTAACTGAATCCTCGTTGACTATTTTCTGAAGTTTTTTAGTCTATATGATATATGACCTCACTTTGTGTACATTTGAAAATAAACTTTCCTTGCCATCCTCAACAAATGTGCAGATTGGGCACTATGGTCGCAATGTTCAAATACTCTCCTGTCGTGACTTACTCAGTATCTCTGCCGCCTCAGAAGATAGAGTTCAGCACTTCTGTAAAAGAAGAGTTTCTTAAGAAGGATTCCGAGAATGTATGCATCTTTATGAATTATTGCTTTTTATCTTAGCTACTGGTGAAAGTAATGCGCAGCTCTTAATATAATTAACTGTTTCTTGCTTCATTATTTGACTGATTCTTGGTTTCCTCTACTGAAGGTGCATGCAAAAGGCATTTTGTTGTTCCTTGAGATCGAGAAATCTTTGAAGGACCTAAGTCATCGATATGATGGGGTAACCCTGAACATCCAGGGCTCAAGCAAGGAGTTTGTGGATATTGTTGAGATGCTGAATCAAGAAAAGTCTCAATTCGTGGTAGATAGTCCGACTCATTGCTAATATTTCCCCCTCCGATTATTATGATGGAAAGTGTTTTTAGAGATCAATAATCCCCCTAATATGCAAATTTATACCTTGCTTGGTTTCAAATTTCTCACTGTTCTTTGTTCATGCAATTAACAACTAGGTTGCGATCCAAAACGCCATTAAAAATGGAATCGAAGATGATGCCATACATAAACTTCTGAGCTTAAATCGTCTGAGGATGGAGCTTTTGTTGGAATCATCCATATGGGATCAAAGACTTCATGCATTGCTCTCATCGAATCTCAAGCTAATCCCTTCTGATTCAGTTGATGAAAAATCATTGGAACATTGTCAACTGAGAGAGAATGGAAGTGCTGAACACCTAGTTGGCATGGCTGAACTTGCTGTTGAAAGATGTGACAGTGCTGCAGAAACTGCTTCTGAATGTGAAATTAATCTAGACACATCTGCAAACAGCAATGATTCTTATGTCGAAGAAATTCCAATTGATGGATATATGGAAGAATCTGTTGAAGATAATTCTGTGTCTGGAATTATCCTTGCAGATGATGCCGCGAAACCAACAGCCAGTCAGTCGAAGGAGAATGGATCAGCATCTCATGATTTCTCAACTAAACCCACGTTTGAAGGTAATATAGATGCTGCTGAGGGGAATTATGAACAGAACAGTCTCGGTTCATCTACAGAATTGCAAGCAGATAAAGTGAAATCTATAGCTACTAATATGGAAGGGGCAGCTTCTGTGTTGAACAGTTCTTTAAGTGGCAAGCACCATATTTCTTTGTCATCGAACTTAGAAGATGATAAAGCTTGGATCTGGGCACCAGTCACTGACATTTATCGTGAGTACGTTGAGGATCTCAGGAGAGGATTCTTGCCCAAATTCGAGTCTTGTAATAGTTATGGTTCTGAATCAATGGCTCAGAAATTGATTACTGATGAGGGCTCGAGATTGCACATTCCTCTTGGTCCTAATGACTGTATTGTGTCCGACTATGAAGATGAATTCTCAAGCATAATAGCTTGTGCTCTAACCTTACTAATGGATGTGCCTACAGGTACAGACTATGATCTAACAGAATACGCCAAGGAAAAGGAAAGCTTGCCTCGAATGTTTTCATTGACTGCACCTCATTGGTCGTCAACTGGTTCCTTAGATTCTGATGGCACTCATACTCCGCCTCTGAAATCCCTGGAGGATTCACATTCGTCGAGTTTTGATGGGTTAGATTTATTGAATTCATTGGTTTCGTATGGTGTTAACCACCCCGAAGTTTCTATGGGTTTAGGAAAACATCCAGGTCTGCGTAAATACTCTGTTGTCTGTGTGTATTCAAATGAGTTCCGTCAATTGAGGGCTCGGTGTTGCCCTTCTGAAGTCAGTTATATTGCCTCTCTGAGCCGATGCAGGAATTGGGACGCCAAAGGTGGAAAGAGTAAATCTTTCTTTGCCAAGACACTGGATGACCGGTTTATCATCAAAGAAATTAAGAGGACCGAATTTGATTCGTTTATGAAATTTGCCCCGCATTACTTTGAATACATGAACCAGTGCTATGAGCTCGGAAACCAAACATGTCTTGCCAAAATTCTCGGTATCTACCAGGTTAGTCTATCACTTTCGGTCCATATCGTTCATGAAATGGAAAGCAGTGGAAAGTAGTCCAGGCACGATTTCTTGACACTATGCTTGTTTTTTCAGGTTGTCATAAGAGCTGGGGCAAGTGCAAAGGAGTCCAGGCACGATCTCCTGGTCATGGAAAATCTTTCATTCGGTCGCCAGATGACCAGACAGTACGACCTCAAGGGCGCTCTTCATTCCCGATACAATTCCTCTGGCAATGGCTCAGGAGATGTTCTTTTGGATCAAAATTTTGTAAATGATATGAACGTCTCACCTCTATACGTCAGCAGAAAATCGAAGCGCCATCTGCAGAGGGCTGTGTACAACGATACTAACTTCCTTAACGTGAGCACTTCTCGAACTCTACATAACACATTCACCATTTGTTATTCCTTCCTATGCTATGTTAGTTTATGGTGCTAACAATCGTATGTAATATTCTTCCCCAGTCGGTAAATGTGATGGACTATTCTTTGCTCGTGGGAGTGGATACTCAGTGTCATGAACTGGTATGCGGCATCATTGATTACCTCAGGCAATACACGTGGGACAAGCAGCTCGAAAACTGGGTCAAATCTTCGCTTGTCGTTCCAAGGAACCAGCAGCCAACAATCATCTCTCCCAAGGAATACAAGAAGAGATTTAGGAAGTTCATAGACACTCACTTCTTGACTGTCCCTGATCATTGGTGCTCTCGAAGATCTTCCAACCCTTGCAAACTCTGCGGTCCTGCTGAGAGGACCGATTCAGAACTTCCAAAGTCGGTAAAGCAGTGCAACCACAACGAGGATTATTCATCTTGCACGACATCTCCATTGCAAGGGAAACAAGGAGATGGTTTTTCAAAATCCCCGCACTCTGGTGAAGATAATGGTGTCCTTGTGTGAACTTTTGTATTGTTGAAATTTCATGTGTCGTTGTATATACCGCGGTAAATATATCGCGCTCTCTGTCCCCTCTCCTCCTGCTATATTTTTTTACAGCTAAGTAATGAGGGTGTTTTGCCTGGTTTTATAGGGTCAGCATAACATATTCAGGTTGTGCACATATTACATATATATATACATATTATATTTGTTGTATGTATGTATGTATGTTACTTTGAGTAATTGTATAAACACAAGTGCAAATTCATGACAGGCTTGTATTGACATTTCATGGAAGGAAATATATTATCACAACATTTCTACATCAGGCAAGATTTTGTGCTGTTTTCAAAGTACTAGTATGAAGGAACTTGTGCAGATATTCACAGAAACTTAAAGCATATGGATTGTAAGGAGTCTATGCACAAATTTGGAAGCATACCTGATTTCTGTTGTTGCTAATGTTTCTGCCCTCTCTGAATCTGCAACCCTGAAACTGTAATTATTGGAAAAGTGTGTTTGTATGTCTGTTGATGAAACTGCTGTTATTGTGTGGTGAGAAAATCTTAGGTCACATGTTTCATGTTGAGCATATAAGTAGACAAGTTAGACTGGTAATTGTTGCAGACTTTTGCAAGGACCAGATAAAATTTATAACTATGGACCAAAAGTGAAGTATGAAGTTTGCAATAAATAGTTAAATACAGATTGGAGAGAAACCAAGAGTCAAAAATCAAGAAATTGTGAAGCAATTAATGAATCGAGTTCATACAGATACGGTGCACTACGTTCAAGTACAGTGGCATCGAAGGGGAACTACAGCCGCCGGAGGCTTTCTCCTATCCCGTGTGATAGCTTCTCTTATCACAGGAAGTTTCTGATGCACTTTTCTCCAAATGTGGTTCACAGCGCCATTGGAAGGAATTGCACCGATCCCATCTGGATGGCCGCTGTCGTACTGGAAGATTGGTTGAACCCTCGCCAGGTTTTGGCGAAACTGATCCTTTTGTTTGCTGGAGAAAGTTCTGAGATGATTGACCAACCAATTTGGCCTCAAAGCATCATTAACTGCGACAAAAACAGAAAAATCTGAATAATCAACCATTCCTTCGAATGGGAGCTCTATGTTGTCGCTGACAATGACCGGTATACACAGGCTTTGAATGGCATCGAAAAGTCTACATGAGGTGGGAGTATCCCCAGCTGGATGCAAGCAGAATTCAGATGACCTCATTCCCTTTATTGATTGTTCTCTCCCCGTGGCGTTGGGGAAGCCTTCTTCAATGATAACCCCAGGCACATTCACCAGCAAATCCCACAATTTTTCACGAACAAGCCCGCCCTACAATGAATGTCCAAAAAGGGGTTAGCTGCAAAAAGTTTACCATGGGTTATAATACGTGCAAGACTAGGATACGGCTTATACAAACCCGATGCCTGTGCTTTGCGCCTTTGAAGTAAAGCAGGGTGTTTCGCTTCTGGTTTTGTGATATGTCCAGCCTGGGAAGTAAATGAGTGTATGGCACGATGACATCTTTCAATAGCGAAACTTGGGTGTGATGTATCACTGTGTCAGATGAGCCATTCGACGTTTTGGCATCAAGGCGTTGCCAACCACCAAAATCCACCACGAGGAGGACTGCCGGGGAGATCTCATCTTTGAGATGCCACATCGAAACAGGGTCTGCCAAAGAATGCTTCAAGTTTTAACATAACCTGACAATCCCAGAAATATAAATATTACAAGCAATAAACCACCGGTAAACAATCTTCCAGTAAACATCCGATCACTTTGTGTAAGTAATATGCCACCATTTTAAATATGCCAAGTTTTTCTTTGAAAACTAAACATCCGATCACATTCTCAAACATCGGCACAACACCCAAACTCTTATCACATTTTGTCTAATTCATTCTAGGGAATAACTCAAGCTGGCCTCATACAACAAAACACTAGTACACAACTGTTCTTTTCCTCATTATTCATAATCCACAAGTGTTCCATTTCACACAAAATTAGAACAGTGTTCAAGCAGATTGCAGGATTCAAATTTTCAAACACTAGACCAACTTACCTGTAAGAACGAAGACATGATCTCTGCCGCCAGACCTGTTCCAGGCTTCCGATTTCTTCACCAAATCAACCACCATTCTCTGCCTCACATAATCCTCATTGTCGGCGACCCTTTTCCTGAACACACTTTTATTAATCACCAACTGCAGCTCAGCGCTCAACGTCGCAAAAAACGGCACGAAAACCACATCCGCCTCTCTATAATCCGAAACCCTAATCGCATACGAATCGCCCCTAACTTCCTGAGGGGTTAACAAATCCCCCAAGATCCAGAACTCCGCACTGTACTGTTTAATTATAGGATTTTCAGGATAGGGCAGGGATTTGCCCGAGGGTTTGAGCAAAAGGGATTTCCTAATTTCGTTGTCCACTTCACTCCCAACCCTGGAATCGGAGGTGAGGGCCCAGTATTTGTCCAAAAGGCCGTAATTGAGGGATCTGGGGAGGGGCGAGATGTAGACTTTAATGAAGTCGGTGGCTGTGGAGAGTGAATTCTTGGTATTCGGGGAAGGTGAAGGGACGATGTTGGAATGGAGGTAGAAGAAGGAGATGGAGAGGAGGGAGAGAAAAGCGAGAGTGAAGCAGAGGGGTGGAGATTTAGGCGCCATTGGATGGATCAAGATGGGATCCTTTGATCTGGTTTCAAGTTTGTCTCATAAGGGTTTCTTTTTGCGCCAAGATTTGGAACCATGATACGTGATAACCATCATCATCATCTACAGTACACTATACAGTACTACTACTAGTAGAATTTAGCAAACTAAAACAACCCAGCTGAGAACGAGAGTTTGAGGAGGATAAAGAATTAAAGATATACTGGGAATGTTTGGGAATCAGCGGATCCGCTAGCAGATAGCAGATACGGAGAGAATTGTGAGAGAATATGCTCTTCTAATCCGTTATATGCTACCCAATATGCTAACATCCAAACATACTCACTATAAACTGTGGTAAAACGTATCAAACTATCAACAACTTAATTTAATAGGCAAACAACACTTTCATCAGTAAAAATGCCAATAGTGTAGAATCAGTGTTTTAAATTTCGACCGAAATCCTGAATTTTTCGGATTTTGGGGCACCTCGAAGCGAAATTTCACTTACAATATTTTTTTGCAAAATTTCCTCCGAAATTTCGCCCGAAACCCAAAATTTCCAAAAATTTAACCGATATTTCCCGAAATTTTTATTTTTTTTAAAAAAATATTTTTTTTTCTAAATTTTAAAAACTTCTTTTAAAAAAATTTAAAAAAAACCAACAGCAGTTGGCTTGAGTGGATCGGGCTCTAGTCGCGCTTAAGCAAGGTCTCGGGTTTGAAACTTGTGTATGCAAAAAACTACTTTGGAAGAGGCGCCCTTAATTGCCCTTACAGATCCTCGAGAGATTAATCTTGGATCCAATGTGGCCTAGGGATACCCTGGTAATCACCTAAAAGAATTCTAAAAAAATAAATAAAATTTATGCTTCAATACATGTTGATTATGTCAACGATTTTAAGTCGAAATCTTTTCAATCAATATGGTTCATGATATCAACAATATTATGAACATAGCATATTACGGAATGAGCATTTTCAGCATATTGCTAGTTTATATAGCAACAGAGATGATGTATTTTGAAATATCTTCATTTTCATCATCTCGAGAACTCGATGTGGTTTTCTAAAAACAATTACAAATATCCCCGAAATTTCAAATATCTTCGAAATTTCCATAATTTATTTGTCCCATATCGACACCGATACCGACATTTAAAACCTTGTGTAGAATATTCAGCCTATGCCTTCCTTTAAGCCTTCAGCTGTGCAAAGTGCAATGGTTTTCAGCTGTGTACATTCCAACAGTAACACTACTCCACACACTGTGACACAAATACTTGTAATACATATACATATATTACATGTTTCGTGCCTCAATAATGTGCAGACTGCCGAAGAAAAAACACAGCAAGATTCAACAAGGCCAAAGAATTTCCAACACATTCAAGTCACATGCCCATAGAATCAGAATACCTTGGTATCAAAATCTACACAACAGTAGTATCTTTTTTCTTTGAACACAATTGCTGCATCATTTATCAAATCAAAAATGTGGAAGGAAATAAAATTAGCATAAGCTTCGACCGAGCAAAACAGTTGCAACTTACTAGGTGTCCAGTTGGTTGGGTCCAACAAGCGACAATTCTTGGAACCAGGATTAGCCAACTAATCTGATTCAAAATTTTATGGCCTCTCGCGAATCTCCAAAGGATGGAGCATATGTAAAACAACAGTCTATACACATGCTTTCAATCGCAATACCATGTTAAAGGCATTTTCGTTTTTGAATCAAACTACTGTTTAACTTAAATTCAATACTACTTATACAAAATAGCAACACAAAAATCCCACATGAAAATGAAATTCCCAAAGGAAAACCTCATGCTACAAACTTACAACAGTTCAACCTATCTCCCTGACCTCCACGACTCCATCTACGGTCATCAGGTAATTTGCTTTGTTTTTAGTTGAAGTCATGAGGTTTGTTTTACATATGTAGAAAACCTTTTGCATTTATTGCATTTTACAAGGGGGTAAAATTGCTACTTTCCCAAAGATCCATGAATCCAAATTCAGGTTACAAAAGAGCAAACAAAATCTAACAGCTGCAAAGAGAAGTTTAGGATTGTCAAAGGTACCAAGCATTGCTACAAAACCCCCAAATACTCACACTTCATATTGACTTCAGATATAAACATAGCTGAGGATGATGGCAAGCTCCATTCTGCAGAGGATTCTGCACTTCAAGCTTGTAATCTAGCAGCTAACTCCTTATTTGTTGGCTAATGCTCCAGGATCACTTCTTCAAAATTCCAGTCTCTCACAATATCCCTTCTGACAGCATGGCTTCGGACAAGTCTTGGGGCTCCTGTGGTGCCAGTTGGAGTTGGGGGTTGTGGCATCACCTTAGATGATGTGATGCTATGATTGGTTCTTGGGTGCGGGAATGATGTCCTGGCCAAGCAATTTGCAATCAATGAACATCTTCCTTCATTGTCTGAACTCGAGATAGAGTAACTCCTGAAGGAATGCGATGGGCTCTCTCCATGGCACACAAGACAGATCAGACTCATATCGACTTATTGTGACACTAACGGTAAACAGTTGTCTTTTGCTGCACTGTGACACCATAAAACATAATAAGGAATGAAAGTCGACCAGGAAACAATTTCAAATAAGGTAGCTAACCATGTTCTTCCAATATAGCAGATCAATGTGCTGTATTTAAACACAAACTAAATGGATAATCCTTTCTATTTTCTTGCAAGCATTGCCACCCACACCCAGTAGTACAAAAATTCTGGAGTTTATTGCTATCCTTGTGCTTTCTAACACATAGAATATAATTATGGGATGGGGCCGGGGGTTGAGGAAATAGGTTAAGCATGAGGATCAGATGGGAATGGTTCTTGTATGCTTAAAAAGGATATCATATATCCCAAAAGAATCCATATATAACCCTTTAGTATATAAAAAAGAAAAGCAGTAACATGAACAACATTTCATGGGAGAATAACCGCGTTATTATATAATTCAAAGCCTGTATAGAATGAAAGGGGCTAAAACCGACATAAGATGTGGTCATTCTTTTTCTTCCCTACTGCTGCAAACATTAAACTTCAAAGTCACCACAACGGAATGCCTCACGTTTAATCTAAACAAACTTTTTGCACAGATCACCATCAAATGATTCCTCGTTCATTTATATTTCCACTAGGTTAAAGATTTGCTTATATTAAGCACTAAAGTGGGCTAGTGGCATACAATAAGTTTCCAGAAGCAATTGCATAAGCCTCCAGGTGCAGCAGGTGAAGAAACATGCCTTAATAGGGAATGCCACGACCGGCCAAATAGGTTGCAGCATAAGATATAAAATCAAAGAATAATGCACCGTATCACACACACCAAAAAACACACAATTGAATCAAAACAAAGCAGTTACAATCTAATGCAGCCTATTTGAGAAGAGGCAAATCAAAGCAACAAAAGAAACAATCAGACACATTATCTTCAATTCCGTCACCGAATCAAACAGCCATCAGACAATTACGCTCCTTTTCAGTTTTTATCCCTTCTTTCAGAAAGGGACACGACTACAACTTTCTCCACATTACATAGGTCCCCCTAAAAACAATAATTCCTTCAATCAATCAGTGGCAGGTGAAACAACCACGATGACCAAAGCAAACCCCCAAACAACAAGCGTATCAATCAACCCAGAATCAAGAATCACAAGCACCGAAAACCGAAAACTAAAACAGCAAAAGCCCTCAGAATAATTAAATCGAGAACAATACAAGACTATTAAAACAAAGCACACAAGAAAACCCAATACGAATTAAAACAGAAAATCATATTATAGAGGGATCTGGTGAGCAAGAGCAACCTAGAAGAAGCGAGTAAGTTGAAATCTCTTGGAAATTAAAGTGTGATGAGTGGCAGTCGGGGCTTAAATTATTCGTCGCGGCGTTGATTCTTAAAAAGAACATGCCCCATTGCCCCCAAATCCTATGCAATAAATAAATTCATACGTAGAATTGCGATAGCGATAGAAATGGGAAATGGGGCATGACAAAGCACCAATTGATGCAATTCTCCTACAGTGTTGTAGGGTTTTAATTTGATCTCTCTTTGATGGTGCCTCTTTTCTCTTTATGTCTTATATTCTCATCCAATCAATTTTTCCCATCTCTCGTCAAAGATTCTTGTGTCCAACCTAAGGTCAAGGTCTCAAGAATTCCCTTGGCTTGCAACTCTTTTTTTAAAAGTTTAACTAGTTATACCCGCCGTGCGATGCACCGGGCAAAATATTTTCAGTAATAAAATAAAGAAAATGTTCAACAAAAAATTATAATAAAATTTTAGTATAAATTAATATAGTCTAAAATGCGTGTCATAAAAGTATGTCTATAATGTGCAACTAAACAATTTTATGGTAAATTAAAGTTATACTTATGTATCGATTAATGATAACGCCAGAATGAGGTTGAGACATACAATTGTAAATAGCACATTTTAGTTTGATAATAACAATAAGAAATGGCTTCATGTTGTGATATGTAATAATTTATATATGTATATACGGTAATAAGTAAAGGAGTTTTTAGATATAGGTATAATGATGATATGGGTGGTTGAAGTGAGAGACGTGAGTTGTTTAGAAATTATAGAGAGATATGAGATCAATACTAGAGATCAAGACTGGAGGAATCGAATGAATGTAATTTTTATTACAAAGGAGCATACATATATATAGGATTCAAAATGGGAATCCAACCGCCAAGGAGTTGGACAAATCCAATCTTGCTTCCTTGTATTATTTTTCTTAATCACAAAGACAACATATACATGCATCTACTTTCTTAGTCATGAAGCAAATAATGCATACGTAATACTCCCTCTTGGATGTCTTCTATACAAAGAATATGCCTCGTTAAAACCTTACTTGGAAAAAACCCTATGGGAAAAAATCCAAGTTAGGAAAAAGAGTACATGATTCTTATATTTTTACTTCTCCCTCTGATCGAAACATCAGTTGAGATTCTTTAGTTGACGCATCCCGATACTTTTCACCAACTTCTCGAATGTTGCTGTTGGTAGTGCCTTGGTAAACAAATCTGCAAGATTATCAGCTGATCGGATTTGTTGCACATCTATTTCACCATTTTTCTGCAAATCATGAGTAAAAAATAATTTTGGTGAAATATGTTTCGTTCTATCTCCTTTGATATAACCCCCTTTCAATTGCGCTATACAAGCCGCATTATCTTCATATAAAGTAATTGGAGGGTTTTTATTTTCGGACGATAACCCACAATTCGTTTCTATATAGTTAGTCATGGATCTAATCCAAACACACTTTCGACTAGCTTCATGCATTGCTATGATTTCAGCATGATTTGATGAGGTGGCTGTCAATGTTTGTTTCGTGGATCTCCACGATATTGCAGTACCACCACATGTAATTAAATAGCCAGTCTGTGACTTAGCTTTATGTGGGTCTGATAAGTACCCAGCATCGGCATAGCCGATTAATTCATGTCGAGAATCGTATGAGTAAAATAGACCCATGTCAATCGTCCCTTGGAGATAGCGGAATAAATGTTTTATCCCTTTCCAATGTCGCTCAGTAGGAGATGAACTAAATCTCGCTAATAAATTTACTGCAAATGATATATCTGGTCTAGTGCAGTTTGCGAGATACATTAGTGCTCCAATGGCACTTAAATATGGGACCTGTGGCCCAAGTATTTCTTCATTCTCCTCTTTTGGTCTAAATGGATCTCTTTTAGGATCAAGTGACCTTACGACCATTGGATTACTTAATGGATTTGCTTTGTCCATATAAAATCGTTTTAAGACCCTTTGAGTATAGGCCTTTTGATGGACAAGAATTCCATTCTCCAAATATTCAATTTGTAAACCAAGACACTTTCTTGTTTTTCCAAAATCTTTGATTTCGAATTCTCTTTTGAGATATTCAACAGCAATTTGAATCTCTTCAGGGGATCCAACTAGATTGATATCATCAACATATACTGCAATGATAACAAATCTTGACCCATTTTTCTTTATAAAAATGCATGGGCATATTGGATCGTTTATGTAACCCTTTTGAAGTAAGCATTCGCTTAAGCGGTTATACCACATTCTCCCAGATTGTTTAAGCTCATACAGGGATCTTTGTAATTTGATGGAATACATTTGTTTTGGGTTTGCTTCATATGCCTGTGGCATTTTGAACCCTTCTGGAACTTTCATATAAATATCAGTATCTAATGTTCCATATAAATAAGCAGTAACGACGTCTGTGAGTCGTATTTCAAGTTTTTCATGTACTACTAAACAAATAAGGTATCTGAATGTAATTCCATCCATTACTGGGGAATAAGTTTCATCATAGTCAAAACCCGGTCTCTGTGAGAACCCTTGGGCGACTAATCTTGCTTTGTATCTCACAACTTCATTTTCATTGTTTCTTTTTCGTAGAAAAACCCATCTGTATCCAACTGGCTTTATATTTTCAGGTGTTTTAACAATCGGTCCAAACACATTTCTTTTAGCCAGGGAATCCAACTCTGATTGGATTGCATCTTTCCATTTGAGCCAATCATGCCTTTTCCGACATTCATCAACCGAATTTGGTTCAAAATCCTCATCATTCATAATTTCAAGTGCTGCATTGTATGAAAATACAATATCAATAGATGTTTCTTCTCGATTCCAAACATTTCTATTTGTGACAAAATTTATAGATATTTCATCATTTTGATGATTTTGCTCTTCAAGAGTCAAGTCCCCGCAGGGCTCAGTTTTGTCACTTTTGATACTATGTATCTTATCAACATCATTATTCAATCCTCTTTTCTTTCGAGGATTTTTATCTTTGGAACCAGGAGGTCTACCACGCTTTAGGCGTGCATCAGACTCATCTTTAGCACTGATAATGTGTTCCTTTGGAACATCAATTTTGACTGGAACATTTGCTGCCGGTATATAAGATTTGGTAACCCTTTTGGAGTCACATAATGCATCGGGCTGTTCGTTTGCAATTTGTTGCAACTGTACAATTCTTTGCACTTCAAGTTCACAGTCTCTTGAACGAGGATCAAGGAAATCCAACGGGATTTTCCAATTTATATTCTTTTTCGGTTGATCCTTTTCTCCCCCTAATGTCGGGAAATGTGATTCATCGAAATGACAATCAGCATATCTTGCTGTAAATGAATCCCCTGTTAATGGTTCAAGATAACGTATTATCGAGGGTGATTCATATCCGACATATATTCCCAATCTTCGTTGGGGTCCCATTTTGGTGCGCTGGGGTGGTGCTATTGGGACATATACCGCGCAACCAAATATTCTCAAATGGGATACATTGGGTTCATGCCCAAATATTAATTGCAATGGGGAGTATCTATGATAACTTGTCGGTCTTAATCGCACCAACATTGCTGCATGCATTATAGCATGTCCCCAAGCTGAAACTGGCAACCCAGACTTCATTAATAATGGTCTAGCGATCAACTGCAATCGTTTAATAAATGATTCAGCTAGTCCATTTTGTGTATGCACATGGGCAACAGGATGTTCGATGGCTATGCCTATCGACATACAATATTCATCAAATGTCCGGGATGAATATTCACCAGCATTATCCACACGGATATTTTTAATTGTATAATCTGGGAACTGTGCTCGTAATCTTATGATTTGAGCTAGCAATTTCGCAAACACATGGTTGCGTGAAGACAATAATGTCACGTGAGACCATCTGGTTGAAGCATCAAGCAACACCATAAAGTATCTGAATGGCCCACAAGGTGGATCTATAGGTCCACATATATCACCCTGAATTCTTTCAAGAAAACCAGGGGATTCAGTTCCCACCTTTTCTGGTGAATGTTTTACAATCAGTTTCCCTTGGGAGCAAGCAACACATATATAATCATTGTGATGCTGCATTTTTTGTCCCTTTAATGAATGGCCATGGGAATTTGTAATGATCCGCCTCATCATTGTACATCCAGGATGACCTAGGCGATCATGCCAAATCATATATTCATTGGGAACAATAGACCTATGGTCTGCCAGGTGATAATTTTCAACAGTATTTATCCTTGTATAATATATTCCAGAGGATAAACATGGCAATTTTTCCAACACTTGTTTTATACCAGAAATGGTATTTATAATCAGCAGGTATTCATTACCTTTTGCTGTCAAAGTCTCGATATGATATCCATTTTCTCGAATATCTTTAAAACTCAACAAATTTCTTCGAGACTTGGGAGATAAGAGTGCATCTTTCACAATCAATTTTGTCCCCTTGGGGAGCTGAAGGTTGGCTATGCCAGAGCCCTCTATTATATTTGCACTTCCACTTATAGTATTGATATTTCTATCTCCCATTTTCAAGTATGAAAAATATTGCTTATCATTCAATATCGTGTGCGTAGAAGCACTGTCTATCAGACATATTTCATTATCACCAATTTGCAATCCCATTCTGGCATTTTTTGAAAAAGAAAATAACATTTATCAGTAACAAATGATAATTCATACAATACTTAGCAAAATTCAAAAGGTACAGTAATATACAATACGGCGGTATAACAAAATTCAAAAGGTACAATAAAACTAAAACTGCTATGCAGTGTCATTGAAGAAGTCTGCAACATCAAACTCTGGCTCTATGAGCAGATCATCGTTAGTGGCCTCAGTTGCATTCACAATTGCATCACTTGTAGTGGCAATATCCTCAGGATTTTGTTCAGCAAAGTTTGTTTCAACCTGTTTGTTCTTTCCTTTCAACGAGTCTTGGTACAACTTTGCCCAATGACCTGCTGTGCGGCATATTTGGGACCAGTGACCCTCCATACCACAACGGTGGCATTTTTCTTCAACTTTTGCTTTGCCTTTATCATTATAATCTTTTGAGGCACTGCTTTGATTGCTATTGTATGGCTTTCTTTCAGAATTCTGGTTACGTGGATATGGTTCTGGTCTTATATAGACATTACTTCTTTCACGCCCATTTCCACGACCACTACCACGACTATGTCGTCGGCCACGCCCACGAGGCCCCACACGGCCACGCCCACGACCACGATGCGATGATTCTGTGAAATTCATCTCAGGATATGCAGTACTTCCTGTCGGTCTGGACTCATGATTTTTCATCAGTAACTCATTGTTTTTCTCTGCCAGCAGTAAGCAAGTAATCAGTTCGGAGTATTCTGTGAATCCCTTTTCTCTATACTGCTGCTGTAACAGCAAATTTATGGCATGGAAAGTAGAGAATGTCTTCTCTAACATATCATTTTCTGTTATTTTTTCGCCACATAATTTCAGCTGTGCTGTAATTCTGAACATGGCTGAATTAAAATCATTTATGGACTTATAGTCCTGCAGCCTTAACTGGTGCCATTCATGTCGGGCACTCGGGAGATTGATCAATATTAAATGATCATATCTTTTCTTTAAATTCTCCTATAGATCCTGTGGATCTTTTACCGTCAAATACTCTAATTTCAATCCTTCATCAAGATGATGTCGGAGAAAAATCATAGCTTTGGCACGGTCTTGGCCTGTGGCCGTATTTTCTTTCAATATAGTCATTTCAAGACCCATAGACTCCAGATGGATTTCGACATCCATTCTCCAGGATAAATAATTATTCCCAGACCTCTCCAGTGGCATGAATTCCTGTTTCGTCAGATTAGTCATATTTGTATTGAAAATAGTAGCAGTATACTCAACAGGATTTTCAGAAAGCCTCGAACGGAACTTCGGTAGGATTGGAAAAATTCCAATAGCACCCGGACAGAACTTCGGTAGGGATGGAAAACTCCAAGCGGTCGTGCTGATAACGTGTTGTGATATGTAATAATTTATATATGTATATACGGTAATAAGTAAAGGAGTTTTTAGATATAGGTATAATGATGATATGGGTGGTTGAAGTGAGAGACGTGAGTTGTTTAGAAATTATAGAGAGATATGAGATCAATACTAGAGATCAAGACTGGAGGAATCGAATGAATGTAATTTTTATTACAAAGGAGCATACATATATATAGGATTCAAAATGGGAATCCAACCGCCAAGGAGTTGGACAAATCCAATCTTGCTTCCTTGTATTATTTTTCTTAATCACGAAGACAACATATACATGCATCTACTTTCTTAGTCATGAAGCAAATAATGCATACGTAATACTTCACATGATTTCTCTATTGATGAGAGAGCAGAAAATCTCAAAATAAAGCGTCCGTCAATTGGGCTTGCCCAAGTGGCCAAGCCCCTGCTTTTCAACCTTATGGTTGAGGGTTCGATTTTCCACCCGCCCCCCATCACATTCTCCTTTATCCTTTTGTAATTTATGTGGAATGGGCTCCCACAGCCCTAATTATAATAATAATAATAATAATAATAATAATAATAATAATAATAATAATAATAATAATAATAATAATCACATAAAAAATTATTACATAGATCCCATCCAACCCATACATTACAGAGAATTACAGAATATTCGGTTAAATGGAACTTGATTACTATAGAACAAATAGTAAACATTTTAATGAGATTATCCGCTTTAATGAAAAAATATATAAATATATATTGTTGTCAAGATACTTTTAATTACTCTATCAAAGATACACATTTGTCCAGTTATAATGCAATGTAATCAACCTTCGATAAATGATAAAAACATTGAATTTTTACCTACAATTTTACCTCTTAAAGAGATTTTACTTTTTAGGTATTCTCGTCATGTTTATTATGAACAATTGACTAAAAAATCTAATTATGAACTATCTTGATATGGTGATTCATGGCCAGAAGCTTCAAATGAATGAATGGGTACTTTAAACGTATTGGACATCAAAAGCATGGGGTGCTTGGCATATCCTTCATTTTCCCTTTGAGGTGGAAGATAAATAATAAGATACTCCCATTCTTTTGGAATTAATTGAAAAACTAATTTACTGTAGAAATGAGTTTTGAGGGAAAATTCTTTTGAAGAATACTCCACTTTATTATATTATAGATATAGATATATATATATATATATATATATATTGCTATATTAGTTAATCCAATACCAATCTATAATATCAAATACACAATTTAATATTTTAATAATTAATTGAATTCATTTGAGTATTTAGGAGGTTTTAATAGCTTGCAATGGATTAAATCATGCATTTGTTATTATAGATTGGCAATAAACCACAATTTTAATAATTTTTTTTTAGCTATTTTAGCTATTAAATGGATTATGAAGTTAATAAATGAGGATTGAGAAATGAATTAGTAGGATTTGGGAGAGAAAACTAAGCTAGAACAACCCGCCCACGCAATGCGTCGGGCAAAGCAAAATTGATATAAAAAATTAAAGTCATACAAATGTTCAAACAGAAACTTAGCCACACCTTTATAATAAATTTATTCGTTTATTTTTAGCATGTTATACACCATAGCCCATGAAGAAAATAGTAAGCAATGATTTTAGTGATACTCTATCGGTCTATCCCATAAATTAAACTCCTCTCAAAAGCAAGCAATGATCGAATAGACACAATGTTAGGTTAGAAGCACGTCTTGGTAATTATGAATACTTTTAGTATATGAAATAAATATCACAAAAGAGAAAGTTAAAGTATGGATGTTATTTAATAGACATATAGATCATGTACAATATAGTTACTGTGCGGAGGATTATTAGTGCCCATATGCGGACGTGTTCCGGCTATGATGACCTTGTGATACGTGTAGAGATTTGGTAGTGCCCTTCCATTCAGACGCATTTAATATATATGGAAGATGGATCACTAATTGCCCTAATTAGTGGGAGTGATGATTGGAATGATTTAAAACTGCCTTTTTTTTGCATAATTTATGGGATAATGCTAATCTGGTCTTTCATTCTGCCGGACGCATTCCATTCAAACGTAAATCCGGCGGGGGTGTGGGGATGATCGACCTCAACTTTTTGCCGGACGATTTGGCTGAAGGTGATACAACACTAGCAGTTTGCGGGTACGATTCACATGAGGGTGATGATATTTTGCAGATCATCGACGACTCATTACCACAAAATGGAATGGATGAAAATGGTGGTGATGCGGGTGTGGTTATTGAATCGGTGGCCGAGACATTCGCAGAAACTAATGCCGATGAGGACGAAGCATCCTGTAGCCGTGTAACACTGGTGTTGTCAGGTAATAGATGTATGGAGGTGGACGATGATGATATCATTATTTCTGGTAAATTTTTTGCAGACTATTTCTTTGACTGTGGACAATGGTAATGCTTGTTTAGAAGGAACTGAATCGTTATCTATTCTTAATATTTTGCAGATATAAAAGACTTTGAAGGTCGAGAGTTCAAAACTGTTAGGGATGCCTATAGTGCATACTGCAACTTTGCACATGGCCGTGGGTTTTCGGTGCGCAAAGAATAGGAAAGATGTTTAGCGAGAGATAAATCTCTGGTCAGGTGGATGCTATACTGCTATAGCAAGCAGGGGTACAAGGTTAACAGTAAGGTGAATCCAGCGAATAAATATCCGACAGGGGAATCGTTCCGGGGAGAATCAACCCAAAGCAAAATACGTATATTGGATGAGACACGTGTTGGGTGTCGTGCAATGATTGGATTCAAATATGATATGAAGCGTATGGTCTATGTTGTTACCAGGTTGAATGATGTGCATAACCACCCGATGCAGGATAGAACTACGGCGCACGTGTTGCAGTCGAACCGTAGGATTTTACAACATCACGAGCTAATAGCCAATCTCAATTATAAGGCTGGACTGTCAGTCGGAGATTCATATGCACTGATTAGAGCAATGGCTGGGGGGACTGAGAAAGTTGTCTTCTTGAAATCCGATTTGAAAAACATGTTGAACCGTAAGCGTAGCATGGAAATGAGAAAGGGTGACAGTCATGCATTACTCCAATATTTCAAGATTAGGAAGTGTGCTGATCGGGAGTTCTACTATAGCCTTCAGGTTGACAATGATAAAGAAATAGGCGGCATTTTCTGGTCGGATTCAAGGATGCGGGACGATTATAAGCTTTTTGGGGATGCGGTGGCTATGGACACCACATTTAACACGAACAAGAATGCAAGGCCGCTTGGTATAAATTTATGAATTAAATTGAAATGCATTATTTTTTAAAATATTTTAATGAATTTTGTGTATGTGATATTTGTGTGTATAATCGTTGGGTTTTAAACAATTATGAATGCAGCGTTAATTGTTGGATTCAATGAACATAGACGGAGCTGCGTGTTTGGTGCAGCACTATTGTTGGATGAAACTCAAGGGAGCTTTTCATGGTTGCTTACTGCATTCCTGGAATGCATGAATGGTGAGAGTACTATATATGGAATATATGATTGCAGCAGTGTGCTATTTGCTATATATGTATGTGATTTTTGAAAGCACCTGGGATGATATTATCGATGATGTGTTGTGTTCTGACGAGGAGTATCATGATGGGTGTGAAAAATTAAAATTAATTATGGTGGAAAGGGAAAATTGATTTGCATGAATGAGAATATGGAATGTGTAGGATATCGTGATTGGTGTGTGTTGTTTTGTATGATGGATAGGCTTGACGACATTCTTGGTCTAGTTATTATTGAAGTGACTAACTGATTTAAATACAGTGTTCTGTCCCCTCTGCATATGTGATATGGGCAACACATGTGGATGATATTACACGTGCTGATGCGTGATGTGTGATATAAATTGGATGGATGTTTTTTCAGGTGCACACCCAAGAAGCATAATGACGGACCAGGATCCGGCTATTGCAGCGGCTATACGTAAGATCATGTCGGGTACATACCATGGTCTATGCACTTGGCATATAATAGAGAACGCGAAGAAGAACCTGAGCAAGATGTACACGAAGAGGTTAGATACAACATAAAATCAACGTGTTTTTGGTTAATAATTACTAGAGTGAAAATTGTGTTATCCTTGGTTGAGGTTGACAGGTTTGCAGAGTTATTCCATAATTTGGTTTACAAAGTTATGAATATTAACGAGCTTGACAAATATTGGGAAATGATGCTTGATGAATGCTTTGGTGGAGGATCACATCGATGGCTTGATGGCATACACACGCTCCGGAAGCAGTGGTCGGCAGCTTGGAGAAGAAGACAATTCACTGCTGGGATGCGTACAACGCAAATCAGCGAGTCGACAAATGCAATCCTGAAACGGTAGGAACGTTTTAATGATATAGGATATATTTTATTATTGCTTGTAAAGAAATCACGATGATAAGAATGATATTTATGCAGGCATCTCCAAGTGGACGACAATATAGCCAAAGTTTTTACTCATTTCGACCGTGCAATAGAGAGCAGACGGGCCGAGTTGGCTGAGCTACAATTCAAGTCTTTGGATAGGAATATGGCTGCACGGCATCCGTGGAATTCACTTGTGGGGTCAGTGGCATTATCTTACACTCCCTCGATGTTTAACATTTTTTGCAAAGAGTTTGATTTGTCCTACAAGTTTGAGATAAAAGAGGAGGAGGCAATGGCATTTTTAGGAACTCGAGTCTACATAGTTACTAATCCGACCAAGGCGAAGATGATGAACAAATCACATACAGTGATGGTCAACCCTCGTATTGGCACTATAACCTGCTCATGCTGCAAATTCGAAAACTGGGGTGTGCTATGCAGACATGATTTAAGGGTAATGGTTATTGTGGGGGGGTCAGGTGTAAAACAGTATAAGGTAGTACCAGAGAAGTATGTACTAGAGCGGTGGAGTGTCAAAGCACGTGTTGTTGACATGAAACGGGCAAAGTTGGATGAGAATGCAATGTCAACACAAGGGGATCGGGATGGTGCTATAAGCACTGCCATGGCAGCAGCAAGAGAACACATAACACGGGATACAGAAACAACGAACAGGTTCATAGATCACTTAAACGATTTCCTAACTGGAATTCGCGGAACGAGCTTCAATGCAACCCATACTAAAGGTATTTATATTAAATGGCATCACGAATGTTTTAATTATTTGTTAAATATTGAGCAAGCACTTCATAGTGTTGAAATTCATTGCATTGATCAATGTAGAGGTCTCACCCAATGTGCAAGCAGACGAGGATGTTGGATTGACCCTGAAGTCGAAACCGCAAAGGTTCGGACCGAAGAAGAGACGGAAAACAATCTCGGAAGTCGTTCGTGGGGCAATAAAGAAGGCTAAACAACTCAGATCAAATCAGCAAATTGAATCATAAATATGTAGGCGGACGAATTGGTTGATGATAATAAGTTATTCATTTTTACATTATCTGATGTGAAATATAGGGTCCAATGTTACCATGAGATTTGGAAATTATAAATTAATATTACAATAACATAAAGTTGTTTGAAGTAATCGTGTTTTTCAATTATGTAATTTATTCACTGAGATAGTTAGTTGTGATGTTAAAAATTGGGTGATGTCGCGAGTAATATTTACTGTGTTTGGATTTTACTATAACGATATATTGCATTACACATATTAACACAAATTGGGTGATTGGAACAATAATTAGCATGACAGTATACATAAGACATGATAATTGAACACGTGCAATGGTGTTTTAGCAAATGAAACTTGTCTCAACGGGACTCAGTTCGACCGAACTAACATCAAAGTAATAACATGGGATCATGAAATTCAGAAAAAACATTGTGGTATTGAAACCTAAAACACCACCGGGGATGTTCAAATGGGCTGTTCAGATAAACTAATGATAAAAAAAATACTCGGTAAGAATCAAGACTACACGTGCTTCTTCCCCTTTGCACGAGACGGTGCTTTGGGAGGATACAGGGGCTCAACAGCATTTAGGGGGACAGCATCCTCCGCGACTGCTGAAGCATCGGGTGGGGGTGAACCGGCCAAGACACGCACACTTTCCAAACAGCGGTTGCCTAAATCAAACACAACGAAAGCAGCAAACTTTGCTCGCAAAGCATCAACAGTTGACAGCTTACGAATCTCTAGCAGGCAAACATTTCGAATATGGCCCCGGAAGCGTTCCATGTAGTAGAGCACAAAAAGACCACAAGCATGACCGTCGGGTTGCACTGCGTGGAAGCTGTTGTCGATCTCAAAAGGGACAGACCATTTGGTGCTATCATACTCCTCTGCCACCGCCTTCAAGCAATATAGAACGCGTTTTAGCACCAACTTGTCTGAATCGAACCCCGACTGCCGAACGCGACTGTTAAAGTACCAAACCTTCTTCTCGGTGGAATCGATCACAAAAAGCACCCAATAGCCATCACGCACGTATGGGAGAAAGAGCTGTCATAATGAAGTAGCATAATTCAAATGGGGAAAATATGGAAATTGCTTTTAATATCAACATACCAGGAATGCAAAAATTTAATATTAAGCTATATCACATTCACAGAGATGGTAGGAGCGGTAGGAACACAAGAGATAGGGGAACATGGAAAGGGTCACAGGGTCAGCAAAGATAATAGCACTTTTGATACCATTAAATTGCACATTGGCATGGGGAGGAGAGCATAGTATAAGCTACTACAGAACACGGATGTAACAGATTCATAGCATAACTTGGACCAGGACATAACACATTTGTTCTCATGAAATAGGGGAACATGAATACAAAGAGCATATCTAAATATTGGAAAATGAATTCAAAAATTTAATACTAATCTATATAACAAAGAGCATAACATTGATTAGAAATGATAACTCACCATTTGAGCATCGAAACATAATGTCCATTCTTCCATAGGAAAACACTTGCTAAGCAAGTTTGTCCAACTCGTGATTATTTGTGTCCCATTTTGTTTTTTGCGTGTGCCAATGACCTCCATTGAGCAATAATTCTAAGAGTGATTTTGATAAGTGGGGTTAATATCACGAAACTGGACAGAAACTATGTGAGGGAAACTAATAATAGAATACCGTAATCATGGTCGGGAAACATGCAGCCTTGAAAGATCTCTTGAGAATTTCAATTTCAGAGAACAGCCACCGGTTCGACACTTGAACATAGACATCAATAAATAAGGAAGGAATGTCCATGCCAGGCCCAACTTGCTCGATCTGTTCTTTCCATACTGTGATGTGTCCATCATCGTATACAGTCTCGCCTGTGACGTGTGTAGGATTGTCCGTCCGTTAGTGGCAAATTAAACGGGCCATATTTACAGAAAAAGTAAGACAAATATTAAATTTAGTGTATAGAAAGTGGAGAGAAATACCATGGGCTTTTTTTTCGTAAACAACCACGACACAACCTTTCTCTCTAATGACGTTAGTGTGGACCACTTCTGGATCTCAAGAGGGTTGTCATAGGATGGTGACATCACTGCCTTGGACGGCCTCCTGTCACGCTTTGCCTTTAGTGGCCCGACATAGGGTGATGATAGATCCCTCTTGCGTTTGTTATCACCAACTTCAGAGGTATGAGGTGCCACAGGCGGGGGATCAACAAAGTCATCATCGCTCCCAGCAACATGATCCTGTTTAGTACGGAAACAAAGGGGGGAAATTGCAAACTAAATAAGCAATAGCAAGTCTGGAGATAAAATGTGTACACATAGTACATTTCATGCTTGTAATTATTCGTCAAGACATGTAGCACTTCTTGAATATGCTGGCATATAATATTAATGAGTATCAGAACACAAGACAGAAGCCAAATTGAAAGACACCTGCTCAGTGTACTTAGCATTTCGTACCGCCAGTGTTTCCCTGCCAATTGTGGATGTGGTACCCAGGAGATCGGATTTTGGATATGAAATAGGAGCCAAAACTGTGGAGTGGCTACGAGATTCGTGCTTCGACTCTTCTGTAATACTTGGGGGAATTTCTACTCTGATGTCATTTGCCTCAACAACTCCAGGTGAACACAGATCATCATCAGGGGAAGGCACATCAGAATGTTCCAGATTGACCATGTAAAAGATAAAATTTAAAAAAGGATATATCATACTACAGGCGTTATTATAACGGAACACATAACATGCTAGTATTGCAGTAAAAAAAAAAAAGGAACACATAACATGCTAACTGTCATTATTTCCCTGCTAATAATTATAGGAGAGCCTAAAATATCCCAGTTAGGCTGGGAGCTGGGTGGCAAATGAGGTGGGGAAGGGCATGCAAACCCACGATTCAAGCCCATTGCTTGAGCAGACTGGATTCGTGGCTGAACACCGGACTGGGGGGTTGCTGCTGGGAAGACAAAGGAACCAGCAACTCCATCACCGCATAATGCATCACAAACAGGTTCATTGTTTTCTCCATCGTCTGGCCGAGTATGCAAATTCGCCTCATTTAATTGAGCTGCACGTTCCGCCTCAGCCTCAGCAATCAAAGCCTCTTGTATCTCGATGCATTCCAACTGAATTTCCACTTCCTTCATGCGTTTCTGCATTGCTTCTACTTCCCCCTTCAGGCGATCATATTCAGCTTTGAGGTGAGCTTTCCTATGTTCATTGTCTGTACCAGCCTGATGCTTCAAATGGAACATGGAATCGAATCATGGACAGATTTGGATATGGTCTATGTGTAAGAAATATACTGGTATGATTACCTGGGATTGTTCTTGAACAGGACATTCCCCCTTTTCTTCCGCGTGTGTTTGAGATGCTGGTTGTGATTCGTTGGAATGTTGGGTCGATAAAGGATCACAAATGGCATGTGTAAATAATCACAAATGACATGATAACAGAATGTTGATGTGTGGGACCATAGTGCACATTGACATGGCTAAAGAAATCATTAATATTAAATGGTTTAAATGACACGATCTACATATCCAGAACATTATTATGCTGTCTGTATAGCATCAGCTATTCATTTGCATATCACCTTTTGGTAAACATGTAGACCCAATGAGGTTAGCATACATTAGAGCTTGGGGGCAGGGTGAGTCATGGCAGTGTTGGGGGAAAAAATTCTATGAGAACAACAAGCACATGTAGAATAACTACTATCATATTTTAGCACATAAAAATTTAATGCAATGTGGGTAGCATGATGAAATCTCATACATATCACACTATGGTCATCAAGGAAGCACACCATGTAAACAGTACATCACCTACTTAAAATAACCTTAACATAATGGGAAGTCCAGTTGCACAACACTGAAAGATACAGACTGTAGCACTTGAACATGTAGTATAAAGCATCATGCAACGTAAAAAGAACATTGACTCTTATTATGTACACTACCTGATTCGCGGTTGCTGTGTGCACTTCCGGACATGGGGTTTGCTCTGTGTCCTTAGGAAGCGCGTGTCCCACATACTTGAAAACGTCATCCATTGTGATGGACCTCTTCAGACAACATGTGTATGACCCGCCTGACTTGCACTCAATGAAGTCTAAAAAAACGTGCTACAATAAATTTAAACATATTAAGCACTGGTAATAATTCACGTATAAGTATAATCAAACCTATATAAAGCACATCATACCATCAAGCAATGGAAGTCACTGCCCAACCGTTTGCGTAACCTGTTCTTGACATTTACATCAGATTGAGGTGGGGCAATCATTCTAAAGATGGCGTCTCGAACATAAAACGCCCAATTAAATTCTCGAGCAATCTTTCGGCTACGTAGCAAACAAACCAAACCCAGCCTCAGTCGACGATTAGGCAGCGGTGAGAGCACGACACCTATGCAGTATAAGAATACAATCGCCAGTACTCAATGAGGTCCATTTCTTTCGCCCAATCAGGCGAATTGACAAGTTCAGACAATCGCTCCCAATCAACATTCGTTTTCCCCTCATCACATAGCTTGAACTTATCTCTAAACTGCCTGCAGAATGGGTCATCCTCATTGATCCTGTCCATTGTTATGATATCTTTCCTGTGGCCGTGGGGGAGGGCTATGCGCTCTGGGGTCAACTCCAACGCACGACCATCTGTAAAATGGAAGCATTTTGCATCGTGGTCCCAAGACTCCATTAGGTGGACCATAGGGATAACAGGGACGTGATTTCCTCTGATTCTCAACATCCCTCCAAAGCAAGAAGCATTAATATAATCCCATCTATCGTCAGAATGGTTCTCGGCCAGCTTTTGATTAACATCAAATACGAGCTTAGGGACACACGCCAACTGTGTGGCCCTAGCTCTTTCCATTAAGTGTTCCATCCTGCAGCATAAACACAAAAACAACCCTCACAGCTGGAATGCATTCATAACAGGAATGAATCGAAAACCTAAATCCAATAGCCACTGTACAAACAAAATGATTTGAAAACCATAAATAACACAACACGAACAACTGAATATGTGGAGCACGGAATTGTGGCTGATTTTGCAATAACACTGGGGCAACAACGGCAAAATCAAATTACAAGCAGCAAAATTTTAATGCCTAAACCAGACAAACACTTCGAAATCAAAAATCCCAAAATAAGAAAACAACAACAACAACTTAATACAGAATCATAAATTAATCCCTAATTCGGGAATGGGGGAGAACAACGCCGCTCAACCGGATACCCAAACAAAAAAAAGGAGTCTCGGCATCAACATTAAAGAACGGAGCGGATAAACTACTCACTCAGTTGGATTCTCATGTGGTTCGATATCGATAAGGAGCGAGGCACAGAACGGGGTCGTCCGCTGGAGCGCCCAATCGAACTTCCGGCGTGCGTCGAATTCGGTGGTGTTGTAATCCCTCGAAACCGCCTCTTGCGTGTTCTCGATAGTGAGCAATGTTATGTCCCTCTCAATCACACGGTGTTATACAAATAAAAATGGGATGATATAAAATAAGATAACATTTGGTCAAATGAATAATGAGACAACAAAATCCCCACACAATCTGCTAAAAAATTAAAAAAATACTCAAAATCTTGATAATTTCGAACAATATTAGTGGCCCAGGACACGTGTAATATTCATTCCAAAATTTTCCCACGATTGCCGGATATTAAAAAATGTAACCTCCCCACAAAACACTCAATTATTAATAAATTAAAAAGGAAATTAACTAATCAACAAAACTGCCATATGCGAAAGACCAGCATAATAGCACAACCCAGTCATCTCCATAACACTCCGGACATGCGGACTCCGGACCAAAACCTATTCGGATCATGTATATGCAAAAATAACAATAAAAAAATATAAATTTTGTATTTATTAACATAAATAAAAAGAAAATATGTTGTGATCTCAAGTTCACATGAATAACCAAGATTATAAATATTGTCCCACAAGCTAGAAGAAAAAGTTCCCACCTTTTGCTTCCGATTATAAATAACACCTTCATCTTTCTATTGCATTTCCTCCTCGTCTTCCTCTACTTCAAGTTCAACACCAGTCCCATCTATGGCATCAACATCCCTTCGGAGTTCGACGAAAATTCAAATTTAGTTTTGGAAGAGTCATCCTTATCTCCATGTTCAAACGTGTAGAATATTCTTTTTATCAATAAATCAACACCAAGACTAAAACTTGCTTAAAAATAACATAAACTTGACAAAATAGTTTAATTGTTTTCAGCTCTAAACAAAAGATCAATTCTCAGATCTAAACAAAATAACAAAACTTCTCTTTCTCATACATATGTATTAATAGGCGATCATTAGATTCCACCAAGATCAAACATAAAAGTAAAATCGTGCGTTAAAGGCCTAATTAAATACCTTAGTTTTGAGCAATTTAGTTCAAACAACCACAAAGTGCAAGGATTGAAGATGAGGCATTGAAATCATAATAATTCAAAAGAGCACCTATGTTGCAAAATTTAAAGAAGTTAGACAGCTTTAACATAGTGTTGTAGCGAAAATAGGGAAGACAGAAAGAAGACTGAGAATCTGAATCGGCTTATACACGTCAACAAATAGGAAAATCACAAAAAATTGGCAAAATTGGATGTTGGTAGGATATTGATAATTTCATGAGGGAGAAGGCCCAATTGATTTTTTAATTGACTAGCAAGTAACCCGTCGAGACTCGACGGGCATATTCATATATCTTATATAATATTTATATTTATATTATATAAATTAATAATAAATTATATTTTGAGTAATGAAAAATATATAATAATTCTATATAGATTTGAATGATGAGTATATGATAATATAATTTAATTATTTTTAAAACTAACAAAAAAATTATATTATAGCATTTTTTTAGCTTCTGTGGCTTGTCCGGTACAAACCTAACATATTAAAAAAAATAATTATTAAAATAATATTTTTATTTAATTTGAAATTTAAATTAAAATAAAATAAAATTTAAACATAAGTATTAAGCATAATATGAAAAATTCCCCCGCAATTTGCTAAAAATTTAATTGTTGAAAATCTTATTGGTAAGAGCTAGTATAATACTTCCTTAAAAATGTCTGTATTAGAAGTGGTGCAGTTTATATTTGTATATGTACTATAAAAAAATTGCCGTTATAGGATCACCCGTAGAGTTTATAAAAATATCATTCGGAAATGTCACAACTGATTGTACATCTCCAAAATCAATAACACCTTTACCATCACCTACATCAAGTATCAATTTTGCGAATTTTTGTCATATATAATTTTCATTATAAACATTTCTTGTGGTATGTTGAGTTAATCATTCTTAATTATATATTAATGCTTTAAGTCACATCTTGCTAGTGACACGAAATATTGCACATAACTTTTAATGGCTAAAAACTGGTTCTTTAAAGATTGACATTGACTTTTGTTTATAATCATAGCAAAACAAACCACGAGTGAGAATTTTCTCATCCGAAATCGAATGGGGAATTTGATTAAATCAGATAGGCTCATAATTATTCTACCAACATAACTTTTCTATTTTCATGGTTTCTCGAAAATTAATTTAACCTCAATTATATTGTTCTGCATATTAGTTACGATCAACCAACTTCCATTGCATAATTTATTTGATGAATCTATATTCCTAAGATGCATGACTATGCAATCCTCATTCAACTATATTTTTCGGTAATCCAGAATAATTGATTGTGTTTAGATATTACAGTGAAAATAATTCATTGGCTTTACTTATGCTTTCATCATCTTGATAAATATTACTTCCTCCATTCTTCTTTATTTGCCCTATTGGGGATTTTGTTACTATTCACTCACACACTTTCACTTAAAGTTTTATCATAATTATACAAGTTAAAATATAGCTAAGTGAGATCTTGTTAGATTCGACTCATCGTGTAGTTTTTAAATACCAAACTTTTAGAAATTTTACTTGTACGGATATTGAGTTATTAATGGTTTAAAATTTGCATTGGATTGCGTGCATGCTGGGTCCGTAGCAAATAAAAGAAAACAGATGAAGTATTAGAACTGATATATATACATTTTTATTTGTAGATATATGTTCTATGATGTAATCATTGATCGTATGAGCAATCATTGGTATGGGTTAGTATAACACAATCTTTAAAAATATCTGGATTTGAAGTGCTGCAGTTCATATTTGCACAAATACTCTGAACAAATACCGCTATATGATATTCCGTATATTTTATAAAATTATCATCTGGAAATGTCACATCTAATTGTACATGTCCAAGATCAATACCTGTGTAAATTTTTGTCATATATAATTTTCATTGTAAACAATATTTCTTGTAGTATCTTAAGTTAATCCATCTTAATTACATATTACTTCGAATAATCTCTTTGCAGTGACACGAGATATTGCAACATATCACTAACACGAGTAAAAACTTATTTTGAAAATAAAGCCCGACTTTCTTTAAAAATTGACATTGACTTTTTTTTAATAGTCATAGTAAAACAAACTGTGAGACGGAAATTTTTTCCTCTGAAATCAAATGAAGAATTTGGTTAATTCAGACCGGCTCATAATCATCTACCAATTAAGACTTTTCATCCCAAATAATGAGTTTTATTTTATTGAGAAGAGAGGTTAAATAATTTTATGGAGTAAGTTTTTTGCAGGTAGAATTCTCGTCACAATCTAGTTGAATATTAAATTTAGAATATGCATTCCAGTGGATGCTACAGGCAGCACCATATCACCCCTTCCACGAAGGGGCTATACATAATGTTTTCTAGATAAATTATTAATAAATGTTTTATCATTTCCACCACGTAAAGAAAAAAATCAAACATCATCACTATCAACTACATACATTATTTTATTATAAACATTATTATGTTCATCAATCAAGAAAGATAATAGATTAGCATGACCCGCCTTCATTTCTTCCTTATTATAATATGTCCGTTCTAGTATCAATAGATTATATGTTTCAGACGTTAAAACTTCATTCACTATCGGCATTCCAGAGAAAATTTTCAAATTTATATCTTTTGCAGCAATTAGCCTTTCAATTTCTAATAACGCTATATTTATATTCGTTATTCCGTCAATTACAAATCTGTTAAAATATAAACTAATGAATTATTTCTTAAAAATAGATTAAAAATAAAATTTTCCTTTATTTACTGATGGATCTATTCGCACTCTCAATAAATCTTTATACATCAGATTCTTTTATTTATAATACGCTTTATGAAAATAATTAATTTACTTTAAACCAATTATCCAAAGAACATGAATTTTCACATTTTCCTTAATAATTATAATCGTTTTAAATTATTTTTAGAGAATAATTTTTTTACGCCATCAGAATGATCAATTTTTAGATTTTAGCCATTATTTTTTTATTTACAATTTTGGGCCACTACAAGGCTGTCGGACCCACAAAAACGGCCAAACCGGACCGCATGTTGTTCAAATTGTCTCATTATGGTCCAAATATGGAAATCACATCCCTCTGTAGCCTATTTAAGTTTTTTTTTTTATTATTTTTTTATGTAACTAAAATAAATAATATTAATTCCATCCCACTATTTATGCCTCGCCTTTCTTTTTTGGCATTTTGAATAAAAAATAAACAATTAATAAAAATGTGTCAAACTATATCTCGATTCCATATAAATTTAAAATTTCATATCTTTTTAAAACTGAAAATTATGTGAATAAAATAATGCAAAATCTAAAATAAATAAATAAATAATGCAAAAATCTAAACTAATAATACAATGCAAAAATCTAAAATAAATAAATAAATGCAAAATTGAAATTTGAAATCTTTAAAAAGCTAAAAATTGTAGGAATTCCATATAAGTTAAAAATTTTATATCTTTTAAAAACTGAAAATTGTGTAAAAATAAAAATTGTTGAATAAAAAGTGCAAAAAATCTAATATAAATAAATAAAAAAACCAAAATCTAATATAAATAAATACATATATACAAAATTTTAAATTTCAAATCTTTTAAAATGGGTAATTATAGGAATTCCATATAAATTGAAAATTTCATATTTTTTAAAAAATGGAAATGAGGATTTCCATATCCAAATCAATAAATATTTTGACATAAATAAATAGTAAATAAATAAAAAATACAAAAATCTAAATTTAATTAATAGAAAATGCAAAAATCTAGGAAAATTGGAAATTTAGAATGGAGACACCACATTAAATGTTGACTTGGTTGACCACTAATATTTTTAATAATATATAGATTTAATTAGGTTACATTAATGCCCAGTAGTAAAGGTTGGTTATTTTTTTAGGTGACACATCCTGAAGAGGCGAGCGAAATAAAAGAAAAAATAACAAAAACAAGGACTACAAGAAGGCAAAAACTACCGCCAGAGCTTTATCTCCTTTCGAACACAACACCCGAAGCATCCTTCTCCACCAGGGTCGAACATCATCCGGTGGGAACGCCCACGTAGTGTAAAACTCCTCATTGCCCGCAGCTCGCCTAGCACATGCATCGGCAACTTGATTGCCTTCCCGAAAGACATGTCGAACCATTCCTCCATACCCACCGCCAAGGCACTCCCGGATGTCCTTGATAATCAGTCACATCCGGTGACGCTGCTGCCCATCGGATCGAACCAGTCGCACCACCTCCGCCGAGTCAACATAGCAACGCACCAACTCCAACCCCTTGGTCTGCGCCAACTGTACGCCTCGCCACAACGCCATGAGCTCCACCTCCACCACCCCTCGCTTCCCAAGCTGCCCACCACAGCCGCCAATCCATGTACCGTCGTGAGAGCGGAGCACAGCCCCAAAGCCCGACTTACCAATCCCCTCCCGGACACAGCCATCCGAGTGGAGCACCACCCCTTCGATACCATCCTCAATCCACCGAACCGCCTGAACCAGCCGCTGCACCGAAGTGCGGCATCGAGCTCGCTCTATCGCCCCACGCAATCCTGTTGCCTTATGCAATAAATCATCCAACCTGCTCCGTTCGCCAGTAAACAGCCTCTTGTTCCGTTCACACCAAATCACCCATAACATAGCGATAAACTCCCCGCCCCAAGTGCGAGCAGCCCACTCACACCAATACCTAATCTCCCCATCCGCCACCCCCTGAGCTAACGCCCCAAAGGAAGCGCCCGTAGCCGTCCAGAAAGGCGTGACCCATGGACATTGGAAGAATACATGTTTCCATGTCTCCTCTTCACCACCACATATGGAACATAGCGGATTCGTAGCGAGCCCCCTACGGTGTCTCAAGCTATTGCACGGCAGCGCATCATGGCCAAGGAGCCAGAACAAAAACCCCATCTTCTCCGGTATCCAACTCCGCCACATCCAACTCCACCCGTTCCCCCCGTCCTCCGCACCCGCATCCGTCAGCCACCGGTAGCAGTTGCTTACCGTGTAGATGCCATGGCGTTCCCCTCTCCAATGCAGCAGGTCCCGAGCATTAGCCGAGAGGTGAGGAGTCGGCATGTCCTTAATTTTCCTCTTCACATCCTTCGCCAACCATAGGTATAGTTGAGTCAGGTTCCATTGGCCATCACAAATTAAATCTTTTATCTTAAGATGCAAGTCATTGGTGTGGATAAAAGGCACCAAGTCCGCCAAACACTCACCCTGGAACCACGGAGAAAACCACATAGAGCTCGCACCATCGGCTACCCGAACACCAAAACTGTAATACCCGAGAAATCGCCATCGGAAAATTTAAATCCAAAAATAAAGAATTGGATTTAAATTATTAAAACCGAAATAATTCCGAGAGAGCGGAATTTATTATTTATCGGAAGATAGCAACTCGAAACGAGTTTATCGAATTGTCCCAACGATCACGGATAATTCCCACATTATGATTTTTATTTTTTGTAGATAAGGAATCTTAATATTAAAAAAAAAAAAAATTACTGTAGCACGTGGCTACTGTAGCACTAGGCTACTGTAGCACACTAGGCTACTGTAGCAGCCGCTCATTTGTCGGCTTAGGCCTCTAAATCCGGGATTCCTTGTCCCTTTAATGGCCAAACCCCACCCCTAACACCCCATTTTCAGCCTCCACACCAATACTTCATCCCAAAAACTCTCCCAAACTCTCCCAAAGCCAAAACACCCTTCCGACGAATTTCCGGCGAATTTCCGGCAACCAAATCCGACCAAGAAAGTGTGTAGATCAAGGATTGCAAGCTTTGGATTGTTGGTAAGATATAAATCAAGTTTCCTTATTGTTTTAAGATCATAACCATCATCCTAAACTTACGAATCTTCATATTCAAACACAAATCGGAGCCAAAGGAAGAATAAATCGGGTGGAGGAGATTCGTTCGTGACATCCCGTGGATTCCGGACGACCCCGTGACCTCCTAGACATTATCCCCACTGTAAGTTAACCTTACTATGGTTTTGGGTGACCTAAAATGCAACCAAACATAGAGTTTTAAAAACTCTAAAATCTGTCATCAAGAAAAACCCCTGGCGCAGCGTTTTCGTATGAATTTTTCGAACCCTTAAAAGTCTTCAAACGGAAAAACCCAAAACATGAAAAACATTCCTAAGACATTATTCTAGCTACTGTAAAAATTTCATAATTTTTCATCGTGTTTTGATATCCGAAAACGACCATGAACAGACCTGCCATCGACTTAGATCTTGAAATAGTGATAGATTCTTTATTCAAACTTGTTGGTTATTTTTACCTTAGATCTAGCCCGATCTAGGATTGGCATTGAACATAAGAATTGTAGATCTATGAGTTTAGAACATTACTGTAAGTTTTTAGAATTTTTCGTTGAGATTTGAGCCTCCGAACCTGAGCCGATCCAATCTGCGTTAGAACCGATGTCAGGAACCTTGACAGATTTCATAGCCGATCTTGATGAGCTTATTCCTATCATTTATATTCCGAACCAATCTTTGTGATCTAAACAAAAGTTGTTGGAAATCATGTCTAGTATGTGTCTGTACAATTTCAGAATTTTTGAAATTCATTTGGTATGTTAAAAAGTCGAATCTTTTAACGTTGTCGAATCTGAATCCTGACAGCTTTTTGTTTGTGTAGAAAACTCGATTTTTGACATGCTTCCCATCGTTTTTCCGAAAAACTTAAAATATGAAAGTTGTTCATTGGGATGATTTTGAGATGCTGTACAAATTTCGGATCAATCGCCTAAGAAATGGATTTTTAAACCAAAAAGGCGCAAACTGTGACATCGATCCGTTTTTAAACTTGTGAGATCTTGAAATTTTGAAACAAACGGTCGAGACGTTGGAATTACGATATATCTATACTTTTGAAAATCCCGTTACACTAAATTAAAACACATGAGATACTTAATCGACGTAGAGGGTGAATGCTCGATAGGGTGCCCCTCTAGCTCTTCGCATCGTGCCTATACGGACGAGTGTGACCTATGTAGAGGGTGAGTGCTCGATAGAGTGCCCCTCTAGCTTTTCACTTCGTGCCAAAACGGCCGAGAGTGATCGACGTAGGGGGTGAGTGCTCGATAGGGTGCCCCTCTAGCTCTTCGCATCGTGCCTATACGGACGAGTGTGACCTATGTAGAGGGTGAGTGCTCGATAGAGTGCCCCTTTAGCTTTTCACTTCGTGCCAAAACGGCCGAGAGTGATCGACGTAGGGGGTGAGTGCTCGATAGAGTGCCCCTCTAGCTCTTCGCATCGTGCCTATACGGACGAGTGTGACTATAAAAGAAATGAAAAATATTGAGAAATGGTTACGTAACGGGAAAATAAAAGATTTAATATTTTTAAGTATTTATGCCTTGCAAATCATTTTACTATGCAAGTCGAATTATGATCACGTGGAAATCCTTATTTTAAATCATGCCATTTATTTATTAGTGGATGATTAATTTCAATTTGTGTATTACCTACAAGAAATCTTTTTATTAAATTTTAATTAAAGGCTTTGAAACCCCTAAATCATGCTATGTGTTAACTTACTCAGCACGTTTTTGCTGACCCAAACCGTTTATCCCCTTTTTTCTTACAGAGTATGAAGATTATGCATCGTCATATGCATACATGGGAACATTTGGAGAAATCTCTATTTTAAATCCCTGCATTTAATTACGACTTGCATGAACGGGACTGTTTAACCCGTGTTTTGGCCATGTCGGCCCTTATACTTTATTTCCGCTGCACGACTTATATTTCCGCTGCAACTTTGATGTATTATTTTTAAATTATTTATGAATGGGCCGTTTGAATGTTTTAAATTCTGAAAACCATAGCCTTGCATCTCTTTAGTGAGCTCGGAGAAACCGTGTCTTGCTAGGGAGGTGTGGCGGTGGCATCCCGGCCTGGGTTACCAAAACCGGGGTGTTACAAAAACCCTTTCTAAGTAAATCACCAACTTTGATCAATGCTTTCCACACCTTGGTGCCCCTATACGTCTCATGGGGAAATCTACCGGGCACAACATCATACTTATCACGAAGAACACGCACCCACAGTTTATCCTGATTCACCAAAAAATCCCATACCAACCGTCCAAGTAGTGCAAGATTCATATGATGGGATGATCGAATCCCCAGGCCTCCGTGCTTGCGCGGCCGTGCCAGCTTCTGCCACCCCACAAGATGCAGCCCACGACCATCACTCCCCTTCCAAATCCACCTCCTCACCAGCTTATCTATCGCATTACAAACGCCCATAGGCAACTTATGGACTTGCATAACATACACCGGAATAGCAGATAGCACTGCCCGTGCTTTCGTGGCCCTTCCAGCTTTGTTTAACAAGAAACTTGACCAAGTACTCAGATGATGCTCAAGTCTCTTGATGACGCCATCAAAGTGAGAAAGCTTCATCCGCCCATGAATAATAGGAAAAAGGTTGGTTATTAATATTGATTGGAAATAAGTTTTAATTCTAATATTTCGGTTATTAAATTTGGATACTCATTCTAGTGTATATACTTATAATAGGTGGATACCAATAATAGATACAAATGAATTGGGGATAATAAATTAAAAATGTTTAGGAAAGTTTTAGGCGGGAAAATGAGTTTAGAATACTCAATTATAGTATATTATAGATATTTTTCACCAAAAAAGTATATTATAGATATTTATTGACCAAGTAATGAATGGTGAAAATAAAACACTTTACTCTATTTTGAATTTGAATGAATATTTCATCCCTATACTTTAATTTGTCATTCGATTTAAAAGTTTCGATCTTTATAATCAATTAATATTGCAATTATGTTTTTTTTTTTAGTACTTGCAATTATTACTGAATTTCACCCCTCCCACCAATAGTTTTCATGCATTCTATATATTGAGTACTTTGTGCCTGGAGTTGCAGCACAAGGATCCCACCCATTGCGAAATAAGTGAAAATCAACAACTGAGTGCAATGATTTAACAAAATAAATACACCATTTTGGCCTGGATGGCTTCGCCAAAAAAAAAAAAAAACAAAACAAAATAAATACACCCCGAGTCCAATTCAACAACCAAATCCTCGGATCAAAGAATGCGAGGTTTAAATTGGAGTAGAAATATTGATTACAATGGGAAAAAAAAAAAAGATCAAACATATGTGAATCCAAGAATACAAGAATTGCAAGCCTAATCTTGGGCTAGGGAATTTACTAACAATTCATACTGAAAGATAAAATTTTGAGAAATGTAAAAAGTACAAGAAATGTAACATTTGGTAAAGTAACTTGAAATGTAAGTATGAAACAATTCATACATGGTTTTCCTATTTTAGCCCAAAAACTCTCATAGTATTTTCGTAGCACCGATAAAGCTTAAAATATCACAACCCACAATATTGGTAACACCTTATAAGTACACCAAATCATAGTTGTTAAGATCCCGATCCTGATCTTATGATCTTACGATTTTACGATCACACCTCTCTAAAACGATCCCGATCTAGGATCTTAAAATTCGTAAGATCCCGATCCTGATAGTAGAATGTTACGATCTTATGGTCATACTCCCTCAAACGCTTCTACGATCTTACAATCTTACCCTCTTAAACGCATAAAATTTTTCTAGTATTTTATGATTTGGGAGGATCAAAATAACTTGTTTATTTTAATTTTAAACTTAAGAGCTTGTATTCCTTATGTATGATGTGCAAAAAAACATAATATGTATGTATGTGGAAATATTTTATGTTTAATTGTAATATTTTTATACTGTATTGTATTAATTAACTTACAAGATTCATAAACACATAAAAATAATGCTTTTACTTGTTAGTATGCATAATTGAGTTTATCCATTATTGCAATTTCATAAGATCTTAGGATCCCGATTCGATCCTACGATCCCGATCTTGCAAAGAGAAAAACGACCACATATAGGATCCCGATCTTAACAACCTTGCACCAAATCCCACATGAGTCAAGATTTTTCAAGCTAAGGTATATATTGCCATCATATCATATTCATCATATGCATGTTGAAAGTAAACTTGTTGCTTAGTCGCCGAGTCACTCTCATGTAGCATTTGGCATTCAAGATATTGTGCCAGTGCCTCCCCATCTCTAATCTCTATATGTATTTTACACTTTTTTGGAGGATTTTCTCATTGTTCAAAGAATCTAAAATATTTTTCAAGACATTATATACATGCAAACTTTTTAATAAAGAGCTCATAAGCTTCTATTTATTCATATTTTTAGCAAACAACTTACAAGTTTATGAGACAAAAAAGTTTAGGACGAATTATATATATATTTTTTTAAAAAAAAATTATTAGCGTCTTTGAAAGTATAGGCTTTAACATTTTGGCTTGAGTGGATGGGGACTCTAGTCGCTTAAGCAAGATCTTGGGTTCAAGCCTTATGTATGCAAAAAACTGCTTTGGGAGAGACGCCCTTAATTGCCGTTGCAGATCCTCGAGGGATTAGTCTTGGGTTCAATGTGGTCTGGGGATACCCTGGTATTCACCTAAAAAAAGAGAGCAACATAATATAGTCAATAGTAATGTCATTATTATTATTATTATTATTATTATTATTATTATTATTATTTTCTTTTTTTTTTAAGGTGAAGCCAGATAACAAGAAAAAAAAAAGAAAAATAAAGAATAATAAAGGGGGATAAACGGAGCTAAAAGATGAAGCTAGGTTCGGGTAACCACACGCCCAATGCATCCTTTGCCAATTATCAAAGGACAAAAGTTAGGAGGAAAAGTCCATATCTTGTAGAAATATTCAATTAATACTTCATGCTTGGCCAAACTATCCACAACTTAATTGTCTTCCCTGAAAATATGAAAAATCCTACCGTGATCAAAGTGGGCACGCCAACACCACCAAACGCAGTTGGCCTGAGTGGTATGGGGCTCTGGTAGCTTAAGCAAAGGTCTCGGGTTCGAGCCTTTGTATATGCAGAATTCTGCTTTGGGAGAGACAACCCTTCAATGCCCACCCGATCCTCGAGGGATTAGTATTGAGTCCAATGAGGCCTGGGGATATCCATTCGTTAGTCTGATCTGATGAATAAGGGCCGAGAAGGGGTGGAACTCATAATTGTTACGATCATTATTAGTAATTTGCTGGAGTAATATTTAATCAAAATATAAATTAAAAAGTTCAAATTATTACCGCCTACCCCCACCCGGCCACCCCACTCCCCTCCCCCGATATAAATAGGAGGCAATCTGCCACACTTCAATTACTGCACTCACAGAATTCTCAGATAAATCAGAATACTCGACAATGCTCGAGAATCTCGCTTTCTTCTTCTTCTTCCTCTCTGCTTTCCTCTCTCCTTCCATCTCCGCTCACAAACTCAACGGACTCTTCGTCTTCGGGAGCTCTCTCGTCGACGTCGGCAACAACAATTTCTTGGGAACCATCGCCCGGGCTGATTATCCTCCCTACGGAGTTGATTTTCCTTACGGCCAGACGGGGAGGTTCACCAATGGCAAGAATGTCATCGATCTCATTGCCGAGCAGCTAGGGTTTCCGGAATACATCCCAGGTTTCTACAATTCCTCCCCCAGGGGCTCCAAAATAGTCCACGGCATCGATTTTGCGTCCGGTGGTTCCGGGATTTTGGATGCCACTGGCAGAATGCAGGTAATTAGGGTTCTTTTGGTGCAATACTTAATTACAATTTGTGCGTATTTTGGTGATGGTAGAAACTAGAAAGACTACTTTTTTTTTTTTTTGGACTCGTGGAAAGCTATCACATGCATTTAATAGTTGCATGCTTTTCATTGATCATCAATTCAAAATTCGTGTGATGGAAGGCTTCACTTTATGTATTGAGATAAAGCTCACATGATGATGATGATGATGAGAACGACGCTAAATTTACAAATTTCTTCATTCATGAATGTAAAGATCGATGACCGGTGAGGCGACCGCATCTTCTTCTATATATCCACATTAACTGTAAGATTTGAATCAGGGCAATGTGATCAGTATGAACCAACAGATCACAAACTTTGAGTCAGTGACGCTGCCTGAATTGGAGGTGCAGTTTAACAGAAACAGGACAGAAATACTAGCCGAGTACCTATTTGTGGTGGGAGTTGGAGGAAATGACTACACAATGAGGTACTCTTCCAACGTTCCCAAAAAGAATGGCACTGATGACATCGATGAAGCCTTTGCTTCCATGCTCGTTTCCAGGCTCACTCGACAGCTCCAGGTAGCACGTTTGCCACGAATTTCTTAATCCCCCTTTAATATGGGTGGTTAAAAAGGTGAGAATGAGATTAGTAACCTCGCCCAGCATTGGTATATTTTTGCCAATCTCTTGTTGTGCAGAGGTTAAATTCATTAGGTGCGCGGAAGTTTGTAGTGATGGCACTCTATCCAAGTGGTTGCAGCCCGTCAACTCTGGCGAAGGAATCTGTCAAGGAAGGCTGCGTGGAGTGGTTTAACCAAGTGATTTCTATGTTCAATGCTCGGTTGAGGAAATTGGCGGACGAAAGCAAGGATCAATTGCCCGAATCTCACGTTGTCGTTGTGGATTGCTTCAACATTATTCAGGATATAATCAAATGCCCTGAAGCTCAAGGTATATATAGTACTAAGCACAACCTCTGCTTCCATTTCCAACATACAGTACATTGGTTCAGACATGGTATTGATTGTCCATTTCGTGCAGGGTTTGTTAATGTCACAGGTGCTTGTTGTGAAGTGTCGGATCTTACTAGAGGCGTTATGTGCAAGAGAGGAGGATCAGCTTGCAAAAACAGGAATGAGTATGTGTATTTTGATGGATTGCACCCAACAGAGCGTGTGAATGTTTTACTCGCAACCAAGGGTTTTAAATCCAATTCTCCCAATGAGGTATACCCTTTCAACATCCAGAAGCTGTCTGAACTGTGAAGTATCATCTGAAGGAATACTAGTAGTATATTACAGGGGAGGGGCTGAGGGCATTCTTGGTAATGAGTACTACTACTAATATTATAAGTACTATGGTGGATGTAATGATAAGTGGCTGCTGTTGAAATTTGAGATCCCCTTATTAAATAAAGGTTCCTGTTTATAACAAAAAGGAGATGAGATTATTATAGTCTGTAATGGTCTTCTTTTTAAGTTTTACCAAATTTCCACCATACATATAAAAAAAAAGGGTTTTACTAATTCAAAAGGAGGGTAGTCATGACTCATGACTCATGAGGGGTTGACCTCAAAGGTGAAAGGACAAAGGACACAGCTGGGAATCGGGAAAGGCTTTTCATGAGCCAATTAATGGATTACCCACCAAAAAAAAAATTAATGGCTTACTTTTCAAACCCCAAACATTATTGGATATTTAATGGAGTATGTAGTTTTGTAATATTCTTTTCCCAAAACAAATACTCACTATTATTGTTTGTTCAAAATTAAATGTTAAATTGATCAAGTATTCGATGAAGCTTGAGTTACTAGCTTGTTCACAATGAGAATGGATTGCAAAAATTTTAAATCCCAATCCAACATTAAAGATCATTTTTTATTGAAGTACTTGGTTTTTGAAGCTTAATAACCTAGATAAGAAAGTTGTTTACTAGATATATTGATGATCTGAATAATTGAATATTATAATGGTTTTGGAGGATGGAGATAATTAAGACTCAAAAACTCTCAACTTTATGATTATGGATTTAAAATTTGAGTGTTCACCGGGTTAATTAAAAAAAATTCACTATGAAATTGCTTGGAATGCAACGAATAATGAATTGTAAGAATAAAATTATCTCACAATCGTTATCTGGTAGTGGATCATTTTTGAGATGGAAGACATCATGCATACACTCCTTAATCATACTACCTCCGTCTCAATTCAATTGTTACATTCCCCTCCGACACGCTTGCCGATACACGTTTTTAATTATTTATAACTTAAATTGAGTACAATAAAAACTTATAAAAAGTTTATTGTCTAAAACTGCTTGATTGGACGAATCTAACAAGATCTCACTTGACTATATTTTTCCTTACATAACTATGATAAAAATTTGAATCAAAGTTAAACAGTGAATAGCGTCAAAAATTCCAACGTAACATTTATATCGAGACAGAGGAAGTATAAAATATGGTGATTATTGTTTTTAACTTGGTGTTTGGGATTGAAATACCATTCGTTTACTTTTATTTGAAACTTTTCAATATTTTACTCAACCAAGATAGATTTTTAACTATTAATAATAACTTAATTCATATACAAACAAAAATTGTAAAAAAGTATATTGTAAAACTATATTGATTATACGAATCCATAAACATTCACTTGACTATGTCTTATGGAGTATATAATTATACTAAAAAATTAAGTCAAAATTACTCAATAAACAATGTCAACTTTAAATAAGTCACAAATAAATCTACAGATCCAGTACTAATTTTGAAAAATGGAGTATTTGAGAGGGGATCGGTTCAAGTACTGATTCAACAATGAGATGAATCCTGGAGAAAAGGGTTGTGTGTGCTGATCAGTTGATTTTGATAAATTAATCTATTTTACTCCCTCCATTCCTTTTTAATTGTCTCTTTCAGCTCAATTTCAATAACCAGGATTTGCATTAATTAACTCATACATTTATATTTTTACCCTTCAAATAACTTCATTCTTAATAAATGTCAACAAATAGCAATTATGTAAAGTGAAGGGCAATATAGTAAAAACATAACATAACTACCTATAACTAACTAAAAATGACAACTATTTTGGAACACTTTTTACTCTCTAAAAAGACAACTAAAAAGGAAGGGAGTAGTATATGTTTAACATAATTGTGTAATTATATGGCTAGTATATATTTAACATAATTGATTTTGAAACAACTTTTAGGATTATTAATTCATCTTGATTTTTTTTTAGGAGTCAATGAAGGTCTGAGAAAGGAACGGTGGGAGCTCATGCCATACAAATTAATTCATTTTGAGTTTGAATGTAAATTAAATTTTTAGTATTACATTAACAGTTATTGTATACATAGTTGTTAAATCAGACTTGAATTAATTGCTAGTATTTATTATTTTAGGAATACTTCTCTCCAAAAAAAAAAAAACTTAATGCTATTTATTATTTTCTGAATATTAAATCACCCTTAAATTGAACTCATTTATTTAAATGAACGAATACAACTTCACTGTTTTACTATATTTCAATCCAAGCATGAAGATAGTTTATGTTAACCTTGCGAAATTTGCTGAACAATCAAGTTGGGAATTGGGACTTGATCATTATGTTAAATCCTTATCCCATCCCATCTTGCATTAATATTGATCCTTTTTCATTTGCCACGTAATTTAATAAACTGTTTTTTTTTAAAAAAAAGATTATTCAACACTTAATAACTTACTATTCAATATAATCCCACTTAATTATTCGATTTATCTTTTGGAGGAGTCGAAGCCAGAGAAATGATAGTGAAAGAGCTCATGCCATACAAATTACAAAGCAATAAATGATCTGGTGGGGAAACGAATCCCAACCTTAAGATTATATAGAATGCATGAATTTGACTACTTAGGCAAATCCTCATCCACAATTAGTTTTTATTTATTTATACATTTAATAATACTCCCTCCGTCCCACTTCAGACGTTCTGTTTGACTTTTTGACACTGTTCATTGTTTAACTTTGACTCAATATTATTGCAAGTAAATATTTGGAAAAAGATAGTCGAGTTCGGTCTTGTTAGATTCGTCTAATCGTGTAGTTTTGGAATATATATATTTCATATAATTTTTACTTATATATATTTTGAGAGATGATCGATTTAAAATTTATTGGATTGTGTGCAGAAATCAAACAAGATATATTAAATAGGATGAACATGGACAATTGAATTAACATTTGACAATAAACAATATGAAAGTATAATGCGAGTATGCGACCGTACTACTCGGTTTCTAAAAAAAGGAATTCAGGGCATATTATTTTTATTTTAATCCAACTAAGAGAACCCTCCAAATACAAATTTAATAAGTATACTGAAATCTTGGTCAAGAGAGAAATCGAATACTTCATTCTCCACGATTCCCAGTCCCTGGACTTAGATGGCGGTATAATTACCAGTCAGGAAGCAACCCGCGTTTGTTTGGATTTGTCCTGGAGTTGAGATCCATGGTGTTCCTAATAAACATACGTGTCGATGCCCCTCCAACAGTCTAACCAAACGTCGCCCACTCCATTTCTTCCCTGGCGCACATTTTCTAAATCACCAGACGGAGTCGTCGGCAGTCAGTTCTCCTCTCCGTCACCCTGTTCAAATTTCGGAAGTCAAAGTCTCTTCCCCGGCGAAGCCCACCGTTAAAACCTCTCCAATTCGCCGTATATCTCTCCCGGTATGTCTTCCCTAGCTTCTTCGCAGTCTCCCCCTGCCTCTGTTGGAACTTTAATTTGAAATCCGTACTGTGGAAAGAAGGAAAAAAGGTCCCATCTTTTTTACTTTATGTGAGATGAAATGAGCCCCCTTTTCCTTCTCCCCCTCCTCCTCGTCGCCGCGGCGGCGGCGGACATCCCCCTGGGCTCTACCCTCTACGCCTCCGATCCCAATTCCAGGTGGACCTCATCCAATAACACCTTCGCTGTCAATTTCATCGCCGCATCCGGCAAATCCCTCGCCGCCGCCGTCACCTACAACAACGTCAGCATTTGGACCGCCCCCGCCTCCGCCAATTCTTCCTCCGTCCTCCGCCTCCTCCCTTCTGGGGACCTCCAGCTCCTCCCCTCCTCCACCGCCACAACCCCTCTTTGGTCCTCCCGCACCGGCGACATCGGCGTCTCCGCCGCATCCCTCGAGGAATCCGGCAATTTCGTGCTCAAGAACTCCTCCGGCGCCACCCTGTGGTCAAGTTTCGACCACCCGACCGACGCTATTGTCCCCGCGCAGAAATTGAGCGTCAATCAAACCCTTTCCTCGGGGCTGTACTCTTTCAAGGTTCTCAAAAATGGGAATTTGACGCTCTTGTGGAACAACTCCATTGTCTACTACAATTCAGGGCTGAATTCCACGGCCAATTCGAATTTAACCAATCCAGTCCTCGACATTCAATCCACAGGGATTCTTACCCTATCCGATCCCTCGCTGACGAGTCCTCTCGACTTGGCTTACAGCAGCGATTACGGCGACGAAGGCGACATCCTCAGGTTTATCAAGCTCGACAACGATGGGAATTTGAAAATTTACAGCTCCATCAGAGGCAGTGGAACCGTAACCGTGAGATGGACCGCGGTGAGCGATCAGTGCCAGGTTTATGGCTACTGTGGGAATATGGGGATTTGCAGTTACAACGACACCGAGCCCGTATGTGGATGCCCTTCCCTAAATTTCGAATTAATCGATCCCCGGGATTCAAGGCGAGGTTGTAAGAGAAAAGTGGAGCTTCAAGATTGCCCTGGGAACGCCACCATGTTGCAGTTGGATAATTCCAAGTTCCTGACCTTCCCACCCGAATTAGCTTCACAGGTTTTCTTTGTGGGGATTCTGCCTTGTAGTTCGAATTGTCTTGTCGGTCCGAATTGTGTCGCTTCATCTGCTTTGGCGGATGGATCGGGGCTGTGTTACTTAAAGTCGAACGGCTTCGTCAGCGGATATCATTCCCCGGCGATTCCCAGCACGTCGTTCGTCAAAGTATGCTCGCCAATATTGCCTAATCCTGCAGCAGCATCTGTTAACAGTGGGAGGACTCGATGGAAATTGACTGCCTGGTTGGTTGTGCTGGTGGTGTTGGTTACCCTAGGCGGATTGCTGTGTGTTGAAGGGAGTTTGTGGTGGTGGTGCCTCAGGAACAGCTCAAAATTCGGGGGATTGTCGTCTCAATACGCGCTTCTTGAGTATGCATCGGGCGCCCCTGTGCAGTTCTCGTATAAGGAGTTGAATAAGGCGACGAAGGGTTTCAAGGAGAAGCTTGGGGCCGGAGGATTTGGAGCTGTGTACAGAGGCGTTCTTGCGAACAGGACGGTGGCTGCAGTGAAGCAGCTGGAGGGGATCGAGCAGGGCGAGAAGCAGTTCAGGATGGAGGTGGCCACCATTAGCAGCACGCATCATTTGAATTTAGTGAGGCTGATTGGATTCTGCTCGGAAGGGCGGCACAGGCTGTTGGTATACGAGTTTATGCGAAACGGTTCTCTGGATAACTTCCTGTTCACATCCGCCGCAGCGGATCAATCAGGGAAGCATTTGAGTTGGGAGTACAGGTACAACATTGCGTTAGGTACGGCTAGGGGAATCACGTACCTGCACGAGGAGTGTCGCGATTGTATTGTGCATTGCGACATCAAGCCTGAGAACATCCTCCTCGACGAGAATTACTCTGCAAAAGTGTCTGATTTTGGGTTGGCGAAGCTCGTGAATCCCAAGGATCACCGGTACAGGACACTGACGAGCGTGAGGGGAACTAGAGGCTACTTGGCTCCCGAATGGCTTGCTAACCTTCCGATAACTTCAAAATCGGATGTGTACAGCTATGGAATGGTTCTGTTGGAGATTGTGAGCGGGAAGAGGAACTTTGAGGTCTCGGCAGAGACTAATCACAAGAAGTTCTCGGTGTGGGCTTACGAGGAGTTTGAGAAGGGCAACGTTGAGGCGATTGTGGATAAAAGAATTGAGAGGAATGAGGAGGTGGATAGGCAGCAAGTGGTAAGGGCTGTTGAAGTGAGTTTTTGGTGCATCCAAGAGCAGCCATCCCAGAGGCCTTTGATGGGGAAAGTTGTTCAAATGCTTGAAGGGATTGTTGAAATCGACCGGCCTCCGGCTCCCAAGGCTGCTGTAGAAGGAGGGTCTGTTGGTGGATCGAGTATGACCACCACAAACAGCGTTCTATCGACTTTTGCACCTTCATTGCGAATGCCATCCTCGTCGTCGTCCCTCCCGGTTGCTGGAGTTTCGTCCGCTGCCTCTGTAAAGCAAGGGGAAAGAGCATTGTCTTCGGTACAATTGTCCCAGATAAAGTGAGGTTTGAATGGAACATTGCAGCTGCCTGCAAAAACTTGTTTCAATTCCATCTGTTATTCATATTAAAGTGGATGATGCCTGTCTCATTGTAATAATGATATATATTGTACCAAGAGAGCAGCAAAGAGCTAGGAGGAACTGTAATTTATGGTCTCAATTAGAATTCCTGGCAATACAACAATAAGGGATCGATTGATCCCTGCGCAATCCATTAACAATTTGTTACTGTTTTCATAGAACAAGTGTTGCAAAAACAGATTCTTGAGCATGTTGTTCATAAGAAATGCCACGAAGAAATTAGCCTAGAGGTAGAGAAAAGTCTCACTTACTGTTGCATTGACTAACAGTTACCAAATTGTGTGCCTTGCAACATTCTTGTCTCCAATTCAGGAATGAAATACTACAAATCAGTAAATGATCATCAATTCAAACTTATTAGAGTGTTCTCATGAAAACACTACCAAAAACACAACTATACATACTTCATTCATTTTTTAGCGTATACCGGGTATCCCCAAGTCGCATTGGATTCAATACTAATTCCTCGTGAATCTAGTAGGCTCTCAAAGCAGAATTCTTCATACACAAATGCTCAAAATCAATACATTTGCTTAAGCACTCAAGTATAATAGACTGGCCGAGCATTGACACTGCTTACATACTTCATCCATTTTTTTTTTTCATCACAGCCTATTCATCCATTTTAAAATAACTACTTAATTTATGTTATTCATGGAATTCAAAATATATATTTTATTTCTAGTTGTATGCAAGTAAAAAATTATAAATTTTTTTGATTATGCTAGTAGGAGAATTCAAAGAAATTATTATGTTTGTGACAAAATTTAATGAAAAATATACTAGTAGTCACTATGAAAAGCAATCCCATTTTTCTTTTATTTTTTTACCCATTTATTTTATAGAAAAATATAAGTACTCCTATTTATTTATAACAATCCAAACATACACTTTTTAGAAAACATAGGGGTACGATAAACGCTTTCTTAAAAATAAATATTGGGGTTGTTTGTCAAATAAGTTAAATAAAATTAACTTATTCTAATTAATTTAAGATAAATTTGTTTATTTATAAAGATAAAATAATTTAAAATAGTGTTCAATTCGTTTTTTTAAACCCCTGTAAATATCAATATTTTGGAATTAGTTTATTCTAGTTGCCTCAAAACTGCAGCTAACAACTAAATATCAAACAGGCTCTATAGCTATTAAAAAGAATAATTATAAAATACTTCCTCCGTTTTTTATTATTTGTAACATTGGAGATTATACTACTGTTCTTTGAACTGTTTTAATTTCAATTTTTATCATAGTTATACAAGTTAAATATAGCCAAGTGATATCTTATTTGATTCATCTCGTCTTATAGTTTTTAAATACTATTAAACTTTTAGAATTTTTACTTGTACCAAATTGAAGTTATTAATAGATTACCTGATTTCACCCAAAATATGCGTGTACCACATAGCAAACAAATAAAGAGGAAGTACTTCCCCGGATTTTGTCCGAGAGGTTTGGATAGCAGATGCTATGGGGACTTGCTACCTTAGAATATGAGTCCATGTTCCTCTGTGTTTTGCTTTTTTGTGTTATCCTTCCCCCTCTAGCTTAGTGGTTCTGTTTTCGGTTCATTCCTTTTTTTCTTTGTGCTGTTATGTATTTTCTGGCCTTATTGGCTTTCCAAAAAAAAAAAAAAAAATAAAGAGGAAGTACTATGGAGTAGGAGTAATTTTTTTTGGGTTGAACTGTCGTTCACCCTTAAAAGTTGAAACCCTAATTTCTACACGCAATTGCTGCATCATCAACACAACAACGACAACTGATTATGGTTCGCCCCGGTTTGTGATTGGAGAGACATGATGCTGATTCCAAGCCTCCGCTTCACCACCACCGTCGCAGAACCAGGTTAATTACGGTTTCTTCCTCCGCAAAATCCTAAACAAGAGCCGCCGCCGCATTCGTCAGCAAACAAGGATCTAGGGCACCTACCCGGTTAGTACGCATCTCGTGAAATACTAGTACTACTAGATTATTGTATACTGGTAGGGATTTCAGAGCCGCAAGCGCAGCCCGGTTACAGATTGACCGAGACGGCGTCGGAACGGCCGATTTAGGAACACTGAATTACTTACTTGCCATACCACAGATTCAACTCGAAATAGAGATTCAAGATGAGTTCATCATCGGAAACAATTATCCCATCCAAGGAATCGAGAAAAATGACCGACAATCAGCCGATCTTGATGAATCTACCACCAGAGATCATCCTCGATATCCTCTCAAGACTTCCCTTTCGAACCACTTTTAAGTGCAAATGCGTGTGCAAACAGTTGCTTGAGCTGATCATAAGTGCAGCTTTCGCTGAGCTCCACCTTTCCAAATCAACCCCTGGCCTAATTATTCAAAATAGACGTTATATGTTGAAAATTTTCGAAGTTGAGGATGAGGTAGAGGTTGAACACCATTCTCATCATTATAAGCACTTGATGGAATTTGACCCCCGAGCTTTTATTACGTTGCCTGTTGCTTATATATGTATGGTAGGTTCTGTCAATGGCTTGCTTTGTTTGGCTGTTAACGACTATGAAGCCTTTTACATATGTAATCCAATCACATGTGAGTATATAGCTCTACCACAGCCTGGAGAGGTTCTTGATGGATCCGTGGTGGTGGCCGTGTGTGGATTTGGTGTGAGCTCATCTAGTGGAGAATACAAATTGGTGAGGATTAGCCATGACTTTTTAGATTCTCCTTCAGGGAGTGTTCCAGATCTCAAGTGCGAAATTTACACCTTCGGAACAGGATCATGGAGAAGCATTACAGTGGGAATCTCATTCAATTTCAATTTCGGTACTGAAAGTCCCCATGCCTTTCTGAGTTCAACTCTTCACTGGCTGGTATCAGATGCGCAGGGATTCTCATTCATTGCTTGCTTCGATCTTGAAACAGAGTTGTTTCACTCCTTTCCACTGACTCAACTTTCAATCCCTCTTTGGGGAGGTGAGAGCTTGGCGATCATGAGGGGCTGTTTATGTGTATGCGATCTCCACCCAGAAGAAACCATTGATATATACATGATGAAGGACTACGGTGTTGAAAAATCTTGGACTAAAGAATATGTCATCAGCAGGGCAATAGGGAATCTTGATCAGAGGGTTTACGAAGTTCTTTGTCCTTTAAAGGTCTTTAAAGATGGTGACATCTTGTTTGTCTGGCTAGTAGAAGGCCTATTTTATTACTCTAGCAGAACTGAAACTACTGCCGATGCAGGTTTGCTTGAGGGTCCTCGACATGGTCTTACTTATGCAATGCTTCACACCCCAAGTTTTCTGTCACTCAAGAGATTTGAGAAGGATAATGTGGTTTCTTTGGGATATTGAATGTGAAATATGGTGCCATGTTGAGGACAGATTTAATTTTTCATGCAATCATCTCAATTTGCATTGAATTCCTGAGATCAATGTCAGATTAATCTTTCAATGAATTTTAGAGATCAATGTCGAGATGAAATTTTGAATTTGTAATGTGGGTTTAAATTATCTGGTGCTTGAAAGCCTTTTGATAAGGGGAATATGTGGTAAATTAGCTTGCTAAGATTATGGAGACTGGGAAGGTGTTAAGAAATTTGGATCCTATTTTCTTATCAAAATGTTCTGTTCCTAGTAGTTGATATTTTTGAGATGATGTTCCCAGAACTAATACTGCTTTTGTTTTCTGCTTCCACTGAAAAAAAAAAGGAAAAAACAAAAAGAAAAAATAAATTCAGGAGCATCAAAAGTAACTACAGCCCCGAAGGTGAAAGATGAATGTAGTTATGATTACATGATTAGTGAAATCAAAACACCATTATCATCAATATTCTCTGCTTGTTTGTGTCTGGTGACCTTTAATACTTTGAGGAAGAAGTAGTGACCATGAGTTTTGAAGGGTCCTTTTTTTAAGAACCCATTTTGTTGTGATATCAATATCTAATAGTATAATTGTAGTAAGCATCAACTTCATTCATCAGACAAAGAATTGGGGAAAAGAAAAGGATTTTTAATCTCAGGCATGAAATCAGCCTGAGAAAGGCTAATCCCTAAACCCAAAAACAGTCTCAATTTCAAGGGTAAAAACTCTGTGTAGCTTCATTTAATCACGAGTCATGACACTGACTATTGGTGACTTATTGCAGCGGATGAAGTTTATCATGTACCTTTATAATTGATATACTATTGTCCCTGGAATTTCATTTTAGAAAACTCAGCACCTTCCAAGCACTGCAATTGATTTAGTAAATAGTCTTGTAACATGGTCACTTATTAGTCATAAAAGAAATGTTACAAACACAAATAGAAGATTCTGTTGATGGCTTGCTTTGCTTGTGTGATGAAGTTACTCACTTGCTGTTATGATCCCTGAGGTTTCTCCTGAAATGAATTTTATGCTTTTGTTGCCTTGCTCAGCCGAGGAGATCAAAATTGCTGTTGATGCTATGAGGCCTCTATCTTCACCTGGCCGGATGGATTTCCATCATTTATCTATCAAAATATTGGCACTTGTTTATTCTTAGGTAATATAAAGTAGTATAATTTTTGTTTCTATACATTTTAAGATATTGACTGTTAAATAAATGTGTTGAATGCGTACCCAAAAATTTTGGGACAGAAATAATGGGACAGAGGGGTAACTATTTGGCACATTACGGGTATCCTATATTTGCAATGGATTAGGGGTGTTGACGAGTCGCGCTGTACACGAGTTCGACTCGTTAGTTGATTTTGGCTACTCAAGTTCGAGTAGCTTGAAAATTTGTTTTTTTGCTGCTAATTGAGTCGAGTAGCTTGTGGCCGGAGGATTTGGAGCTGTTTAGAATGGCGTTTTTGCGAACAGGACAGTGGCTGCAGTGAAGCAGCTGGAGGGGATAGAGCATTGCGAGAAGCAGTTCAGAATGGAGGTGGCCACCATTAGCAGCACTCATCATTTGAATTTATTGAGGCTGATTGGATTCTGCTCGGAAGGGCGGCACAGGCTGTTGGTGTACGAGTTTATGCGAAACGGTTCTCTTGATAACTTCCTATTCACATCCGCCGCGGATCAATCAGGGAAGCATTTGAATTGGGAGTACAGGTTCAACATTGCGTTAGGGACAGCTAGGGGAATCACATACCTGCACGAGGATTTTCGCGATTGTATTGTGCATTGCGACATCAAGCCTGAGAACATCCTCTAGACGAGAATTTCTCTGCAAAGGTCTCTGATTTTGGGTTAGCGAAGCTTGTGAATCCCAAGGATCACCGGTACAGGACCCTGATGAGCGTGAGGGGAACTAGAGGCTACTTGGATCCCGAATGGCTTGCTAACCTTCCGATTACTTCAAAATCGGATGTGTACAGCTATGGAATGGTTCTGTTGGAGATTGTGAGCGGGAAGAGGAACTTTGAGGTCTCGGCAGAGACTAATCACAAGAAGTTCTCGGTGTGGGCTTACGAGGAGTTTGAGAAGGGCAACATTGAGGCGATTGTTGATAAAAGAATTGAGAGGAATGAGGTGGTGGATATGCAGCAAGTGGTAAGGGCTGTTGAAGTGAGTTTTTGGTGCATTCAAGAGCAGCCATCCCAGAGGCCTTTGATGGGCAAAGTTGTTCAAATGCTTGAAGGGATTGTTGAAATCGACCGGCCTCCGGCTCCCAAGGCTGCTGTAGAAGGAGGGTCTGTTGGTGGATCGAGTATGACCACCACAAACAGCGTTCTATCGACTTTTGCACCTTCATTGCGAATGCCATCCTCGTCGTCGTCCCTCCCGGTTGCTGGAGTTCCATCGACTGCCTCTGTAAAGCAAGGGGAAAGGGCACTGTCTTCGGTACAATTGTCCCAGATAAAGTGAGGTTTGAATGGAACAACATTGCAGCTGCCTGCAGAAACTGGACAAGTAAAGAGAGCATACAATTTTGTCTGATTGATTCATGAGGCCACACTAGCTCGATAAACTTGTTTCAATTCCTTCTGTTATTCATATTAAAGTGATGTCTGTCTCGTTGTAATGATATATTGTACCAAGAGAGCAGCAAGGAGATAGGAAGAACTGTAATTTTTGGTGTCTGAGAATTCCAATACAACCAACAATAAGTAAGAGATGGACAACTTGTTACTCTTTTCAGGGCAAGTAAAATATGCTGGAGGAAGAAAGGCACAGCCCAACAACAGGTTCAGTTATGGTCTATATTATAGTTGAATCACCAAAATGATTGTTGTTGAGTTTTTACAATAGGGACACCACATGTTTCACAAGAAAATGTCAATTCCTTCTTGTGTTGCCATATCATAGAACCTAGTGTTGCAAAACAGATTCTTTAGCATGTTGTTGTTCATAAGAAATGTATGCCTTGAAGAAATTATAGACTAGAGGTAGAGAAAAGTCTCACTCTCACCTACTGTTGCATTCACTAATACTACCAAATTGTGTGCCTTGCAAGATTCTTATTTCCAATTCAGGAATTTAATAGAAGTAAATCAGTAAATGGGCATCAATTCAAACTTATTAGTGTGTTCTCATGAAACACTACCAAAAACAACTTTACCATCCCATGAGTTAAAAATGAGTACACTTTTTTCTGTCACTATTTTTAATCAGGCTTTTGCTTAGACTGTCAGAGCCCATACCACTTAAGCGAACTGCGTTTGGTGCCATCCGGGCGCCCTACATTTCATCCATTTCGAAATAACAGTTCAATTTTTACTTTTCACACCATTCGAAATATATTTTTAATTAATCCTTAAAATTTAAATTTTATACAAATATAACTTAAAAAAAATTTAACTATATTATTAGAACAATCCAAGAAAATTTAACTTTAGTATATTTATTTTATATAGCTATGTGAAAAATTTTGATCCAAAATAATACTTCTAGTTAATTTGCAAAGTAATCCTATTTTCCTTTTATTGTTTTAAACATATACTATTTTATAAAAAAATAAGTATTTATTTTATAAAACTCCAAAAAAAAAAAATACTACACATTTTAGAAAACATAGGGGTATGATACAAACGCCTTCTTCAAAATAGATTAATGCTATTAAAAAGAATAATGATAAACATGGAGTGATTTTTTTTGGGTAGAACTGTGGTTAAGAGACTGTTTGTATTGGCTTATTTTTCCTGACTTTTGCTTCACCCAAAAGTCTTTTTGAAGGTTTTTTAGTTGTTTTTTTGAAACAAAAGTTAAAATTCTTTTTTTTTCAAGGGTTCAGTTATGGTGTGATTGAACAAATCCGCAGCACATCAAGGTGAAAATCTGGACCATTGATTTCAAATCCAAGGGTTGTAAATGGAAAAGGGTAAAGTTGTCCAACAAAATATGTAACGGAAGATGTTATCAATCTAATATTTGGTAAATCATATCAAATATTTGGTAATCTATATCTATGATCAAGAATATGTAGTAAATAATATAACAAATTTATTACGTATAGTATTTCAACGATGTTACCAAAAATAATTTTGGGATGCTATAAAAAATATTCCAGTTATTCAACATTGAAGAATTCAGCGACGCTACCTTGAATAATTCATCAACAAAATTGCGATGTTACCAAAAATAATTCAGTAATGCTACCAAAAAATATTTCAGTGAGCCTACTTAAAAGAATTCAGCGACTACACCAAGAAAAATTCAGTGACACTATTAAGAACAATTCAGCGATGCTACCCTACACAATTCAGCGATGCCACCAAAAACAATTCAGCGACGTTTTCATGAACAATTCAGCGATGATACCAGAAACAATTCAACAATCTTTTCCTGAACAATTCAGCGACGTTTTCATCAACAATTTAGCGACTACGCTACGAACATTTTAGGTACGTTTCATGGATAGTTCAAAGATATATATATATATATATATATATATTGCAGCATAATTAAGTAAATTGGAGTTTATGTAAGATCGATTGATGATATTGAAATGTGTAGAGAAAAATAGAGTAAAAGTAAACTGAAGAGACGATCAATTGTTTGTTAACAAAATTAAATCTAACAAATTTACTATTTTAACCTTCAAGTTAATCTCAACCATCAATTTACAAATTGAATCAACGGACTTAATGCAACGCAGTACATCAAGTTAAAATGGGCACTCGCACCCGAACTAAATTGTTTTTTCAAAGTAGGTGGGAGTTATTTTTAAAAAAATTAAAAGTCATTTTAGGAATAAAAATATAAAAATATCCCTATAAAAGGAGATAAAATAGTATACTATAAATATCCTTATAATAATTATGTCCATTTTAGCAATTTTAATAGTATATCAAAATGCCTTTCTACGTACAATTCATCCAAACAATTATTTGAACTGGTTTTTGCTTTTAAATTCTGCTTCTTTCTCCTTGATATTTCTACTTATTTCTTCTTTTATTTGAAAAGTCCAAACAAACACTCTAACTTCATCTCCAATACATCCCTCTATTTTTGCAGAATTAAAGAATATTTTATATCTATTCCATTTTAAATTAACTTTTTAATGTTTAAAAAAAAATTTACAATCATATTTTTATATTAATTTATGATAATATATAAAATTTAAAATTTAAAAAAAGATAAAATATGAAGAAGAAAAAAAATGAAAGGGTGTGAATAGTGTTCTGCAACATCCCAAAATGGGAGGATGTTTATGCAAAAATGCAGCGTGGATTGCCCCACCTACAAAAGGGTGGGTTGGAGTTAGGGATGGCAATGGATCGGAGATGGATCGAAGAAGCCTAAATCTACCTCCACCCATCAACGTGATATTAATCATCCAACCCACCCATCATCCATCTAAAACATAATCCAAATCCAATCCATCCGTCAACCACGGCTGAAACGAGTGGATCGGGTTGTTAGTTGATTTAAAACATAATAAACGATGTAATAATTTATATTCAAAATAAACTCATGTTTGAACATCATAAAGTCTATTATATTATTACAAACCCCCCATTAAAATTTCAACAAGCAAAGTAACAATTATCCTATGAAAAAAAGTGTAAAGAGCTAAAAAAAAATATTAAATTTTTTTATCAATATTAAAAAAAATAGTTATATTAGCCGAGAAAAAGATTAAAAGAAAAAAGAGCTATAAAAGCAAAATAGATTAATTGATTACGAATTAATATCATCAACTTCAATTACAGAACTTCCTACAACTCCTAAATCAACATCTTCCAAGATAGTTGCACAAGTTTGTGCATTATCAAAACAAGAATCTAACAAGTACTATGTTAGAAACGTATAAATTATTGTATCTAGAATTATAAATTAATAGCATTAAATCATGTAAATTAAAACAATAAAAATATTTAGGAGAGGTGAATGATTTCAATTTTCAATTTTCAGAGCGGGATTTAGAGATTCTGAATTTCTAATACAATCTAGGTTTTGACTTTTTATTAGTTTTTAATACTATTTATTTTTTTAAATATATAAATATAATAGATAATTTACTGTGAAATAAATTATTTAATATGAAATATTTATATTTTTTAAATATATAAATATAATAGATTATTTAATGTCAAATAAATTATTTAATGTGAAATATTTATATTTTTAAAATATATATTTAATACTTAAAATAAACAGGTGATGGGTGAAAATCGAATGGTGGGTTAGATGATGCATCCAGTGGAGACGGTCTAAAACTTAAAACCCTCGTAGGAGTACTGGAGTAGCACCCCTAGTGCGGCGCTTTCCCCCCAAATCATTTTACCCTAATTTCTACACGCAATTGCTGCATTATCAACACGATAATTTATTATGGTTCGCACCGGTTTATGATCGGAGAAGCATGCTGATTCCAAGCCACCGGATCACCACCACCGTCGTAGAACCAGGTTAATTACGGCTTCTTCATCAGGAAATCCTAAACAAGAGCCGCCGCCGCATTCGTCTGCAAACAAGGATCTTGGTCACCAACCCGGTTAGTACACATCTCGTGAAATACTACTACTATATTATTGTATACTGGTGGCGATTTCAGAGCCGCATGCGCCGCCCGGTTACAGATTGAACGAGAACGGCCGATTTGGGAACAGTACTGAATTACTTATACTACTTGCCATACCACCGATTCAACTCGAAATAGAGATTCAAGATTAGTTCATCATCGGAAACAGTTATCCCATCCAAGGAATCGAGAACAATGACTGAAAATCAGCCGATCTCGATGAATCTACCACCAGAAATCATCCTTGATATCCTCTCAAAACTTCCCATTCGAGCCATTTTTAGGTGCAAATGCGTGTGCAGACAGTTTCTTGAGCTGATCACAAGTGCAGCTTTCGCTGAGCTCCACCTTCCCAGATCAACCCCTAGCCTAATTATCAAACATAAAAGGGATGGTGTGTTGAAAATTTTCGAATTCGAGGATGAGGTAGAGGTTGAACACCATTCTCTTCATTATAAGCACTTGATGGAATTTGACCCCGGAGCTTTTATTCCCTTGCCTGTTGCTTACATATGTATGCTAGGTTCTGTCGATGGCTTGCTTTGTATGTCTGTTCACTACCATAAAGCCTTTTACATATGTAATCCAATCACATGCGAGTATATAGCTCTACCACAGCCTGGAGAGGTTCTTGATGCATACATGGTGGTGGCCGTGTGTGGATTCGGTGTGAGCTCATCTAGTGGAGAATACAAATTGGTTAAGGTTACCCATGGCTCTTTAGATTCTCCTACGGCGAGTGTTCCAGATCTCAAGTGCGTAATTTACACATTGGGAACAGGATCATGGAGAAGCATTACAGTGGGAATCTCATTCAATTTCCAATTCACTAGTGATATTCCCCATGCCTTTCTGAGTTCAACTCTTCACTGGCTGGTAAGAGATGCAGAGGGTTTCTCATTCATTGCTTGCTTTGATCTTGAAACAGAGCTGTTTCACTCCTTTCCATTGATTCAACTTTCAATCCCTCTTTGGGGAGGTGAGACCTTGGCGATCTTGAGGGACTGTTTATGTGTATGCGATCTCCACTCAGAAGAATCCATTGTGATATGGATGATGAAGGACTACGGTGTTGAAAAATCTTGGACTAAAGAATATGTCATCAGCAGGGCAATAGGGAATCTTGATCAGAGGGTTTACGAAGTTCTTTGTCCTTTAAAGGTCTTTAAAGATGGTGACATCTTGTTTGTCTGGCTAGTAGAAGGCCTATTTTATTACTCTAGCAGAACTGAAACTACTGCCGATGCAGGTTTGCTTGAGGGTCCTCGACATGGTCTTACTTATGCAATGCTTCACACCCCGAGTTTTCTGTCACTCAAGAGATTTGAGAAGGATAATGTGGTTTCTTTGGGATATTGAATGTGAAATATGGTGCCATGTTGAGGACAGATTTAATTTTTCATGCAATCATCTCAATTTGCATTGAATTCCTGAGATCAATGTCAGATTAATCTTTCAATGAATTTTAGAGATCAATGTCGAGATGAAATTTTGAATTTGTAATGTGGGTTTAAATTATCTGGTGCTTGAAAGCCTTTTGATAAGGGGAATATGTGGTAAATTAGCTTGCTAAGATTATGGAGACTGGGAAGGTGTTAAGAAATTTGGATCCTATTTTCTTATCAAAATGTTCTGTTCCTAGTAGTTGATATTTTTGAGATGATGTTCCCAGAACTAATACTGCTTTTGTTTTCTGCTTCCACTGAAAAAAAAGGAAAAAACAAAAAGAAAAAATAAATTCATGAGCATCAAAAGTAACTACAGCCCCGAAGGTGAAAGATGAATGTAGTTATGATTACATGATTAGTGAAATCAAAACACCATTATCATCAATATTCTCTGCTTGTTTGTGTCTGGTGATCTTTAATACTTTGAGGAAGAAATAGTGACCATGAGTTTTGAAGGGTCCTTTTTTTAAGAACCCAGTTTGTTGTGATATCAATATCTAATAGTATAATTGTAGTAAGCATCAACTTCATTCATCAGACAAAGAATTGGGGAAAAGAAAAGGATTTTTAATCTCAGGCATGAAATCAGCCTGAGAAAGGCTAATCCCTAAACCCAAAAACAGTCTCAATTTCAAGGGTAAAAACTCTGTGTGGCTTCGTTTAATCACGAGTCATGACACTGACTATTGGTGACTTATTGCAGCGGATGAAGTTTATCATGTACCTTTATAATTGATATACTATTGTCCCTGGAATTTCATTTTAGAAAACTCAGCACCTCCCAAGCACTGCAATTGATTTAGTAAATAGTCTTGTAACATGGTCACTTATTAGTCATAAAAGAAATGTTACAAACACAAATAGAAGATTCTGTTGATGGCTTGCTTTGCTTGTGTGATGAAGTTACTCACTTGCTGTTATGATCCCTGAGGTTTCTCCTGAAATGAATTTTATGCTTTTGTTGCCTTGCTCAGCCGAGGAGATCAAAATTGCTGTTGATGCTATGAGGCCTCTATCTTCACCTGGCCGGATGGATTTCCATCATTTATCTATCAAAATATTGGCACTTGTTTATTCTTAGGTAATATAAAGTATAATTTTTGTTTCTATACATTTTAAGATATTGACTGTTAAATAAATGTGTTGAATGCGTACCCAAAAATTTTGGGACAGAAATAATGGGACAGAGGGGTAACTATTTGGCACATTACGGGTATCCTATATTTGCAATGGATTAGGGGTGTTGACGAGTCGCGCTCGAGTACTGTACACGAGTTCGACTCGTTAGTTGATTTTGGCTACTCAAGTTCGAGTAGCTTGAAAATTTGTTTTTTTGCTGCTAATTGAGTCGAGTAGCTTGTGGCCGGAGGATTTGGAGCTGTTTAGAATGGCGTTTTTGCGAACAGGACAGTGGCTGCAGTGAAGCAGCTGGAGGGGATAGAGCATTGCGAGAAGCAGTTCAGAATGGAGGTGGCCACCATTAGCAGCACTCATCATTTGAATTTATTGAGGCTGATTGGATTCTGCTCGGAAGGGCGGCACAGGCTGTTGGTGTACGAGTTTATGCGAAACGGTTCTCTTGATAACTTCCTATTCACATCCGCCGCGGATCAATCAGGGAAGCATTTGAATTGGGAGTACAGGTTCAACATTGCGTTAGGGACAGCTAGGGGAATCACATACCTGCACGAGGATTTTCGCGATTGTATTGTGCATTGCGACATCAAGCCTGAGAACATCCTCTAGACGAGAATTTCTCTGCAAAGGTCTCTGATTTTGGGTTAGCGAAGCTTGTGAATCCCAAGGATCACCGGTACAGGACCCTGATGAGCGTGAGGGGAACTAGAGGCTACTTGGATCCCGAATGGCTTGCTAACCTTCCGATTACTTCAAAATCGGATGTGTACAGCTATGGAATGGTTCTGTTGGAGATTGTGAGCGGGAAGAGGAACTTTGAGGTCTCGGCAGAGACTAATCACAAGAAGTTCTCGGTGTGGGCTTACGAGGAGTTTGAGAAGGGCAACATTGAGGCGATTGTTGATAAAAGAATTGAGAGGAATGAGGTGGTGGATATGCAGCAAGTGGTAAGGGCTGTTGAAGTGAGTTTTTGGTGCATTCAAGAGCAGCCATCCCAGAGGCCTTTGATGGGCAAAGTTGTTCAAATGCTTGAAGGGATTGTTGAAATCGACCGGCCTCCGGCTCCCAAGGCTGCTGTAGAAGGAGGGTCTGTTGGTGGATCGAGTATGACCACCACAAACAGCGTTCTATCGACTTTTGCACCTTCATTGCGAATGCCATCCTCGTCGTCGTCCCTCCCGGTTGCTGGAGTTCCATCGACTGCCTCTGTAAAGCAAGGGGAAAGGGCACTGTCTTCGGTACAATTGTCCCAGATAAAGTGAGGTTTGAATGGAACAACATTGCAGCTGCCTGCAGAAACTGGACAAGTAAAGAGAGCATACAATTTTGTCTGATTGATTCATGAGGCCACACTAGCTCGATAAACTTGTTTCAATTCCTTCTGTTATTCATATTAAAGTGATGTCTGTCTCGTTGTAATGATATATTGTACCAAGAGAGCAGCAAGGAGATAGGAAGAACTGTAATTTTTGGTGTCTGAGAATTCCAATACAACCAACAATAAGTAAGAGATGGACAACTTGTTACTCTTTTCAGGGCAAGTAAAATATGCTGGAGGAAGAAAGGCACAGCCCAACAACAGGTTCAGTTATGGTCTATATTATAGTTGAATCACCAAAATGATTGTTGTTGAGTTTTTACAATAGGGACACCACATGTTTCACAAGAAAATGTCAATTCCTTCCTGTGTTGCCATATCATAGAACCTAGTGTTGCAAAACAGATTCTTTAGCATGTTGTTGTTCATAAGAAATGTATGCCTTGAAGAAATTATAGACTAGAGGTAGAGAAAAGTCTCACTCTCACCTACTGTTGCATTCACTAATACTACCAAATTGTGTGCCTTGCAAGATTCTTATTTCCAATTCAGGAATGTAATAGAAGTAAATCAGTAAATGGGCATCAATTCAAACTTATTAGAGTGTTCTCATGAATACACTACCAAAAACAACTTTACCATCCCATGAGTTAAAAATGAGTACACTTTTTTTTTTGTCACTATTTTTAATCAGGCTTTTGCTTAGACTGTCAGAGCCCATACCACTTAAGCGAATTGCGTTTGGTGCCATCCGAGCGCCCTACATTTCATCCATTTCGAAATAACAGTTCAATTTTTACTTTTCACACCATTCGAAATATATTTTTATTTAATCCTTAAAAATTTAAATTCTATATAAATATAAATTTAAAAAATTGAGATTCTAAAACTATGTTATTAGAACAATCCAACAAAATTTAACTTTAGTATATTTATTTTATATAGCTTTGTGAAAAAAATTGATCCAAAATAATACTTCTAGTTACTTTGCAAAGTAATCCCATTTTTCTTTTATTGTTTTAAACATATACTATTTTATTAAAAACATAAGTATTTATTTTATAAAACTCCAAAAAAAAAATACTACACATTTTAGAAAACATAGGGGTATGATAAAAACGCCTTCTTTAAAATAGATTAATGCTATTAAAAAGAATAATATAAACATGGAGTGGTTTTTTTTTTTTTTGGGTTGAACTGTGGTTAAGAGACTGTTTGTATTGGCTTATTTTTCCTGATTTTTGCTTCACCCAAAAGTTTTTTTGAAATTTTTTTAGTTGTTTGTTTTGAAACAAAAGTTAAAATTCTACTCTTTTTTTTCAAAGTAGGTAGGAGTTATTTTTTATAAAAAATGAGAAGTCATTTTAGGAATAAAAATATAAAAATATCCCTATAAAAGGAAATAAAATAGTATACTATAAATATCCTTATAATATTTATGTCTATTTTAGTAATTTTAATAGTATATCAAAAGGCCTTTCTACGTACAATTCATCCAGGCATATTTTCATTGAAAAATATCTTTAATAATATTCATCCAAACAATTATTTGAACTGGTTTTTGCTTTTAAATTCTGCTTCTTTCTCCTTGATATTTCTACTTATTTCTTCTTTTATTTGAAAAGTCCAAACAAACACTCTAACTTCATCTCCAATACATCCCTCTATTTTTGCAGAATTAAAGAATATTTTATATCTATTCCATTTTAAATTACTTTTTTAAATGTTTAAAAAAATTAAATTTACAATAATATTTTTATATTAATTTATGATAATATATAAAATTTAAAATTAAAAAAAAGATAAAATATGAAGAAGAAAAAAAATAAAAGAGTATGAATAGTGTTCTGCAACCTCCCAAAATGGGAGGATGTTTATGCAAAAATGCAGAGTGGATTGCCCCACCCTTCAAAAGGGTGGGTTGGAGTTAGGGATGGCAATGGATCGGAGATTGATCGGAGAAGCCTAAATCCACCTCCACCCATCAATGTTATATTAATCATCCAACCCACCCCATCATCCATTTAAAACTCAATCCAAATCCAATCCACCCATCAACCACGGGTGAAACGGGTGGATCGGGTGGTTAGTTGATTTAAAACATAATAAACGATGTAATAATTTATATTCAAAATAAATTCATGTTTGAACATCATAATATACTATTACAAACCCCCCATTAAAATTTCAACAAGCAAAGTAACAATTATCATGTGAAAGAAAGTGTAAAGAGCTAAAAAAAATACTAAATTTTTATCAATATTATTCATTTCATGCCGATTTGCAAGTTAAACATCAAACCCTTCCCCATCTTGCAATGAAGAATATATATATATATATATATATATATATATATATATATATATAAATACAAATAGTTATATTAGCCGAGAAAAAAATTAAAAGAAAAAAGAGCTATAAAAGCAAAATAGATTAATTGATTACGAATTAATATCATCAACTTCAGTTACAAAATTTCCTACAATTTCTAAATCAACATCTTCCAAGATAGTTGCACAAGTTTGTGCATTATCAAAACAAGAATCTAACAAGTACTATGTTAGAAACGTATAAATTATTGTATCTAAAATTATAAATTAATAGCATTAAATCATGTAAATTAAAACAATAAAAATATTTAGGAAAGGCGAATGATTTCAATTCTCAATTTTCAGAGCGGGATTTAGGGATTCTGAATTTCTAATACAATCTAGATTTTGACTTTTTATTAGTTTTTAATACTATTTAATTTTTTAATATATAAATATAATAGATTATTTAATGTGAAATTAATTATTTAATGTGAAATATTTATATTTTTACAATATATATTTAATAAAATAAGCAGGTGATGGGTGAAAATCGGATGGTGCGACTGGGTCGGGTTTCGGGCGGGTGCCAGGAATTGCCATCCTAGTTGGAGTGGAGACGGTCTAAAACTTAAAACCCTCGTAGGAGTACTGGAGTAGCACCCCTAGTGCGGCGCTTTCCCCCCAAATCATTTTACCCTAATTTCTACACGCAATTGCTGCATTATCAACACGATAATTTATTATGGTTCGCACCGGTTTATGATCGGAGAAGCATGCTGATTCCAAGCCACCGGATCACCACCACCGTCGTAGAACCAGGTTAATTACGGCTTCTTCATCAGGAAATCCTAAACAAGAGCCGCCGCCGCATTCGTCTGCAAACAAGGATCTTGGTCACCAACCCGGTTAGTACACATCTCGTGAAATACTACTACTATATTATTGTATACTGGTGGCGATTTCAGAGCCGCATGCGCCGCCCGGTTACACATTGAACGAGAACGGCCGATTTGGGAACAGTACTGAATTACTTATACTACTTGCCATACCACCGATTCAACTCGAAATAGAGATTCAAGATTAGTTCATCATCGGAAACAGTTATCCCATCCAAGGAATCGAGAACAATGACTGAAAATCAGCCGATCTCGATGAATCTACCACCAGAAATCATCCTTGATATCCTCTCAAAACTTCCCATTCGAGCCATTTTTAGGTGCAAATGCGTGTGCAGACAGTTTCTTGAGCTGATCACAAGTGCAGCTTTCGCTGAGCTCCACCTTCCCAGATCAACCCCTAGCCTAATTATCAAACATAAAAGGGATGGTGTGTTGAAAATTTTCGAATTCGAGGATGAGGTAGAGGTTGAACACCATTCTCTTCATTATAAGCACTTGATGGAATTTGACCCCGGAGCTTTTATTCCCTTGCCTGTTGCTTACATATGTATGCTAGGTTCTGTCGATGGCTTGCTTTGTATGTCTGTTCACTACCATAAAGCCTTTTACATATGTAATCCAATCACATGCGAGTATATAGCTCTACCACAGCCTGGAGAGGTTCTTGATGCATACATGGTGGTGGCCGTGTGTGGATTCGGTGTGAGCTCATCTAGTGGAGAATACAAATTGGTTAAGGTTACCCATGGCTCTTTAGATTCTCCTACGGCGAGTGTTCCAGATCTCAAGTGCGTAATTTACACATTGGGAACAGGATCATGGAGAAGCATTACAGTGGGAATCTCATTCAATTTCCAATTCACTAGTGATATTCCCCATGCCTTTCTGAGTTCAACTCTTCACTGGCTGGTAAGAGATGCAGAGGGTTTCTCATTCATTGCTTGCTTTGATCTTGAAACAGAGCTGTTTCACTCCTTTCCATTGATTCAACTTTCAATCCCTCTTTGGGGAGGTGAGACCTTGGCGATCTTGAGGGACTGTTTATGTGTATGCGATCTCCACTCAGAAGAATCCATTGTGATATGGATGATGAAGGACTACGGTGTTGAAAAATCTTGGACTAAAGAATATGTCATCAGCAGGGCAATAGGGAATCTTGATCAGAGGGTTTACGAAGTTCTTTGTCCTTTAAAGGTCTTTAAAGATGGTGACATCTTGTTTGTCTGGCTAGTAGAAGGCCTATTTTATTACTCTAGCAGAACTGAAACTACTGCCGATGCAGGTTTGCTTGAGGGTCCTCGACATGGTCTTACTTATGCAATGCTTCACACCCCGAGTTTTCTGTCACTCAAGAGATTTGAGAAGGATAATGTGGTTTCTTTGGGATATTGAATGTGAAATATGGTGCCATGTTGAGGACAGATTTAATTTTTCATGCAATCATCTCAATTTGCATTGAATTCCTGAGATCAATGTCAGATTAATCTTTCAATGAATTTTAGAGATCAATGTCGAGATGAAATTTTGAATTTGTAATGTGGGTTTAAATTATCTGGTGCTTGAAAGCCTTTTGATAAGGGGAATATGTGGTAAATTAGCTTGCTAAGATTATGGAGACTGGGAAGGTGTTAAGAAATTTGGATCCTATTTTCTTATCAAAATGTTCTGTTCCTAGTAGTTGATATTTTTGAGATGATGGTCCCAGAACTAATACTGCTTTTGTTTTCTGCTTCCACTGAAAAAAAAGGAAAAAACAAAAAGAAAAAATAAATTCAGGAGCATCAAAAGTAACTACAGCCCCGAAGGTGAAAGATGAATGTAGTTATGATTACATGATTAGTGAAATCAAAACACCATTATCATCAATATTCTCTGCTTGTTTGTGTCTGGTGATCTTTAATACTTTGAGGAAGAAATAGTGACCATGAGTTTTGAAGGGTCCTTTTTTTAAGAACCCATTTTGTTGTGATATCAATATCTAATAGTATAATTGTAGTAAGCATCAACTTCATTCATCAGACAAAGAATTGGGGAAAAGAAAAGGATTTTTAATCTCAGGCATGAAATCAGCCTGAGAAAGGCTAATCCCTAAACCCAAAAACAGTCTCAATTTCAAGGGTAAAAACTCTGTGTAGCTTCGTTTAATCACGAGTCATGACACTGACAATTGGTGACTTATTGCAGCGGATGAAGTTTATCATGTACCTTTATAATTGATATACTATTGTCCCTGGAATTTCATTTTAGAAAACTCAGCACCTTCCAAGCACTGCAATTGATTTGGTAAATAGTCTTGTAACATGGTCACTTATTAGTTATAAAAGAAATGTTACAAACACAAATAGAAGATTCTGTTGATGGCTTGCTTTGCTTGTGTGATGAAGTTACTCACTTGCTGTTATGATCCCTGAGGTTTCTCCTGAAATGAATTTTATGCTTTTGTTGCCTTGCTCAGCCGAGGAGATCAAAATTGCTGTTGATGCTATGAGGCCTCTATCTTCTCCTGGCCGGATGGATTTCCATCATTTATCTATCAAAATATTGGCACTTGTTCATTCTTAGGTAATATAAAGTATATTTTTGTTTCTATACCATTTTAAGATATTGACTGTTAAAAAAATGTGTTGAACTCGTACCAAAAATTTTGGGACAGAAATAATGGGACAGAGAGGGTAACTATTAGGCACATTACGGGTATCCTATATTTGCAATGGATTAGGGGTGTTGACGAGTCGAGCTCGAGTACTGTACACGAGTTCGACTCGTAAATTATACTTATACTCCTCTTTATGATTTTTAACAAATAATTTATTGAACATGTTTGCATAAATGAAATTATAGTTAACGATTCAATATTCATTATTTGTAAATATTATAGACCTTTAAAAAATTAATTTTTAAAATATTTATATTTTATAGAGAAAATATATTGAAATCATAACACATTATATTATTATTAAATAGAATCAAAAATCAAATTATATTTAAATGGAGGCCAAAAATAAAATACTTAAATTAAATAATTTATAATCAATATATACATATATATTACATTATACAGTAGTAACGACTTTTATACTTGACATTATTTGTCAAAATAATTAAATATTAATTCATATTAGAAAAAATTAAAAAATAAGTATTTTTAAATTAATCTTTATAAATCAAACAATTAATAACGAATATCATATCAAAATTAATTAAAAGTTATTAAATTATTTGACAAATAATTGTTATTGATTGTTTTTTTTTTTTTGGTAAGCTTGTTAATTGTTTGATTTATATATGGATGTAAAGATATTCATTTGTTATTTTTTCTAGTATTAATTAATATTTAATTATTTTGAAAAATAATATCAAATATATAATTAATTTTCTTATAAAATTTTCAACTTAAGTATTATATTTTGGTCCACTAAATATGATGTTGAGATATAGTTCTTTTTAATAATAATAATATAATGTATTATGATTTCAATATATTTTCTCTATAGAAATATAAATATTGAAAAAATTTAAGTTTTTGAAAAGTTTTAAAATATTTAGAAATCTGAATTCTGAATCATTAATTATAATTTTATTTACAGAAGCATGTTCAGTCAATTATTTGTCACAATAATAAAGAGAATTATAAATTTAATGGTTATAAAAATTTTTGGTGTTAAAATAAGAAGGAAAAAAGTAAAGGGGTGGGAAATGATATTTTTACAAAAGTTATTTGGGTGGAGGTCTAATGTCTTCCAACTTTTAAAAGTTGAGGTCTAGTTTTTTCCAATAAAAAAGTTTAGGTACCAAATTGAAAATTTTGACATAGTTCAGGTCTATTTTTTGGGATTTGCTCTAAAAGAAATGTTACAAACACAAATATAAGATTCTGTTGATGGCTTGCTTTGCTTATGTGATGCAGTTACTCACTTGCTGTTATGATCCCTGAGGTTTCTCCTGAAATGAATTTTATGCTTTTGTTGCCTTGCTCAGCCGAGTAGATCAAAATTGCTGTTGATGCTATGAGGCCTCCATCTTCACCTGGCCGGATGGATTTCCATCAATTTTCTATCAAAATATTGGCACTCGTTCATTCTTAGGTAATATAAAGCATAATTTTTGTTTCTATACATTTTAAGATATTGACTGGTAAATAAATATGTTGAACGCGTGTCCAAAAAATTTGGGACAGAAATAATGGGACAAGAGGGAGTAACTATTAGGCACATTACGGGTATCCTATATTTGCAATGGATTAGGGGTGTTGATGAGTCGAGCTCGAGTACTGTACACGAGTTCGACTCGTTAGTTGATTTTGGCTACTCAAGTTCGAGTAGCTCGAGTACCTTCATTGCGAATGCCATCCTCGTCGTCGTCCCGCCCGTTTGCTGGAGTTTCGTCCACTGCCTCTGTAAAGCAAGGGGAAAGAGCATTATCTTCGGTACAATTGTCCCAGATAAAGTGAGGTTTGAATGGAATAACACTGCATCTGCCTGCAAAAACTGGACAAGTCTGATTCATTCAAGAGGCCACACTAGCTCGATAAATAACTTGTTTCAATTCCAACTGTTATTCATATTAAAGTGATGTTTGTCTCATTGTAATGATATACTGTACCAAGAGAGCAGCAAGGAGATAGGAAGAACTGTAATTTATGGTGTCGTCAATGAGAATTCCTGGCAATACAACCAACAATAAGTAAGAGATGGACAACTTGTTACTGTTTTCAGGGCAAGTAAAAAAATATGGTGGAGGAAGAAAATCCGTGACCATTAACCAGCTGGTGACTCAAACGTGTAAAGCAATCTAAGAAAGGCACAACCCAACAACAGGTTCAGTTATGGTCTATATAATTGAATCACGAAAATGAGATTCTTTAGCATATCATAGAACCTAGTGTTGCAAAATCAGATTCTTGAGCATGTTGTTGTTCATAAGAAATGTATGCCTTGAAGAAATTATAGCCCTAGACCTAGAGGTAGAGAAAAGTCTCACTCTCACTTACTGTTGCATTCACTAATACTACCAAATTGTGTGGCTTTCAAAGTTTCTTATTTCCAATTCAGGAATGTAATAGAAGTAAACCAGTAAATGGGCATCGATTCAAACTTATTAGAGTGTTCTCATGAATACACTACCAAAAACAACTTTACCATCCCATGAGTTAAAAATGAGTGCACTTTCATTTTGTCACTCTTTTTAATAAAACCTACCTCATCCATTCCTAGGTGAATACGCCCAAAACTAATCTCTCGAGGATCGGGTGGGCATTGAAACGTTGCTTCTCCCAAAACAGAATTCTGTATACACAAAGGCTCAAATCCGAGACCTTTGCTTAAGCTGCCAAAGCCGATATCACTCAGGTTAACTGTATTTGGTGTCATCCGGGTACCCTACATTTCATACATTTCGAAATAACAGTTCAATTTTTTTACTTGTTCACACAATTCGAAATATATTTTTAATTAATCGTTAAAAATTTAAACTCTATACAAATATAAATTTAAAAAAAAAATTTGATCCAAAATAATACTTCTAGTTACTTTGCAAAGTAATCCCATTTTACTTTTATTGTTTTAAACATCTACTATTTTATAAAAAAGAAAATAAGTATTTATTTTATAAAAGTCCAAAAAGATACTACACATTTTAGAAAATATAGGTGTATGATAAAAACGCCTTCTTCAAAATAGATTAATGCTATTAAAAAGAATAATTATAAACATGGAGTGATTTTTTTTTGGGGTTGAACTGTGGTTAACAGCCGGTTTGTTTTGACTTATTTTCCTGATTTTTGCTTCACCCAAAAGTCTTGAAATTTTATAGGTGTTTGTTTTGAAGCAAAAGTCAAAATTTTACCTTTTTTCAAAGTAGGTAGGGGTTAATATTAAAAAAATGAGAAGTCATTTTAAAAACAAAAATACAAAAATATACATATTTAAAAAGAAAATAAAATATATTATAAATATCTTTACATATTTGTGTTCATTTTAATACTTCCTCTGTTTTCCAATAATTGAAACATTTCAGCATTTCACGCAATCTAATACACATTTTTAATGCTCAATATCTTTAATTGTATAAAAGTAAAAATTATAAAAGTTAGATAATATAAATCTACGCGATTAAACGAATCCAACAAGATCTCACTTGACTATATTTTATCTTATATAACTGTGTTAAAAAATCGAATCAAATTTACTCAATGAATAGTAATTACTATGTCAATGTTCCATTTATTTGAAGACGGAGGGAGTATATCAAAAAATCTTCTACGTACAATTCATCTAGACATATTTTCATTAAAAAATAATTTTAATAATATTTATCTAAATAATTATTTGAACACTCGTACTTTTAAATTCTCATTTTCTCGGCCTTCTCATATTTCTACTTTCTTTTACTTTTATTTCAAAAGTTCAAACAAACACCGCCTAAAACTTAAAACCCTCGTAGGACTGGAGTAGCACCCCTAGTGCGGCGCTTTGCCCCCAAATCATTTTACCCTAATTTCTACACGCAATTGCTGCATTATCAACACGATAATTTATTATGGTTCGCACCGGTTTATGATCGGAGGAGAAGCATGCTGATTCCAAGCCACCGGATCACCACCACCGTCGCAGAACCAGGTTCATTACGGTTTCTTCCTCAGGAAATCCTAAACAAGAGCCGCCGCCGCATTCGTCTGCAAACAAGGATCTTGGTCACCTACCCGGTTAGTACCCATCTCGTGATATACTAGTACCACTATATTATTGTACTATACTGCTGGCGATTTCAGAGCCGCATGCGCCGCCCGGTTACAGATTGACCGAGAACGGCCGATTTGGGAACAGTACTGAATTACTCATACTACTTGCCATACCACCACCGATTCAACTCGAAATAGATGAGTTCATCATCGGAAACAATTATCCCATCCAAGGAATCGAGAAAAATGACTGAAAATCAACCCGTCTTGATGAATCTACCACCAGAAATCATCCTTGATATCCTCTCAAGACTTCCCATTCGAGCCATTTTTAGGTGCAAATGCGTGTGCAGACAGTTTCTTGAGCTGATCACAAGTGCAGCTTTCGCTGAGCTCCACCTTCCCAGATCAACCCCTGGCCTAATTATCCAACATACAACCGAGTATATGTGGAAAATTTTCGAATTTGAGGATGAGGTAGAGGTTGAACACCATTATCTTCACTATAAGCATTTGATGGAATTTGACTCCGGAGCTATTATTACCTTACCCGATGCTTTCATATGGATGGTAGGTTATGTCAATGGCTTGCTTTGCTTGGCTAATATGATTCACAACTTTAAAGCCTTTTACATATGTAATCCAATCACACGTGAGTATATAGCTCTACCGGAGCCTGAAGAGGTTCCTGATTGGTACATGGTGGCCGTGTGTGGATTTGGGTTGAGCTCATCTAGTGGAGAATACAAATTGGTTAGGATTAGCCATGACCCTTTGTATTCTCCTTTTGAGAGGATTCCAGATCTCAAGTGCCTGATTTAAACGTTGGGCACAGGATCATGGAGACGCATTACAGTGGGAGTCACATTCCAATTAGATAATGCGCTTCCCCATGCCTTTCTGAGTTCAACTCTTCACTGGCTGGTAGGAGATTTTGAAGGTCACTCATCCATTGCTTGCTTCAATCTTGAAACAGAGTTGTTTCACTCCTTTCCTCTGACATTCCCTTTTTCGGGATGTGGGAGCTTGGCGATCTTGAAGGACTATTTATGTTTATGCGACTGCAACTCGGACGAAGACATTAAGATATGGATGATGAAGGATTATGGTGTCGGAGAATCTTGGACTAAAGAATATGTCATCAGCAGGGCAATAGGGAATATTGATTGGAGGGTTTCCGAAGGTTTTTGGCCTTTAAAGGTCTTCAAAGATGGCGACATCTTGTTTGTCTGGCAAGAAGGGCAAGAAGAAGACCTATTGTATTACTCTAGCAAAACTGAAACTACAGCAGATGCTGGTTTGTTTGAGGGGATCGGATGTTATGTTACTGTTCCAATGCTTCACACCCCAAGTCTTCTGTCACTGAAGAGATTTGAGAAGGAGAATGTGGCTTCTTTGGGATATTGAATGTGAAATATGGTGCCATGTTGAGGAGAGGTTTAGTTTTTCATGCAATCATTTCAATCTGCATTGAATTACAGAGATCAATGTCAGGATGAAATTTTGAATTTGCAATGTAGGTTTAAATTATCTCGTGATCCAAATGCCTTTTGATAAGGGGGATATGTTGGTAAATTAGCTTGTTAATATTATAGAGACCATGAAGGTGTCATGGAATTTGGATCCTATTCTCTAATCAAAATGTTATGTTCCTATCCTAGTAGTTGATATTTTTGAGATGATGTTCTCTTAATTAACACTGCTTTTGCTTTCTGCTTTCTCTGGAAAAGAGAAAAAAAAAGGAGGAAGTCCCACACAACACCAAAACAATAGAAACGAGCATGCTTGCTACCATGTTCAGATTCAACTACTGACAACACTATATCATGCAACTTTTTTCTTTTTTTTTTTCTCTGTTCAGTAAATGCCAAATTTATAATAGAAAAATGCGACTTATGTTAGTTAACTTATTTCATCGCTACGTATAAATTTCGTGTCATATAAATGTTTTGGTAGATAGTACCTGGTTGGTATAGTTTTTTTTTTTTTTTTTTTTTTTTTTTTTCATTAAATATCTTCAAACAGATAAGCCAATGTATGTTTCCAAATCAAGTCTTGGCATTGACTTGGCTCAGTGAACCCATCTAAATGGTATTTGTTACTATCTCCGTTTCTTTTTAAATGTAACGATTTTCCTTTGCACGTATGCAATTGCACATTAATTATTAATAACTCAAATTCGGTACAAGTAAAAAAATTTAAAAATTTGATATTTAAAATCTACAAGATGAGACGAATCCAACAAGATCCCACTTAATTATATTTTTTCTTGTATAACTATAACAAAGATAGAAGTCAAAGTGCTACAATGAACAGTAAAAAAACTTCAATACGTTACGTTTGTTTAGAAACTAAGAGAGTATTATGTAATACTCCAAGACTCACGATAAGAGTCGGTGTTGAATATTTATGAACTTATTGTCATTAAAACATTTTGCTACTTGAACAATGTTCAATATACATCTTATATAATACAAATCTCTTGATTTGGTAGGAATTGAAAATATTCGCCCTATAAATCACCTTAGATAATACAAAAAAAAAGTTCCCTCCGTTTATCAATAAGTATGGTCCTCTTTGTTACTCTTCTTAATAAAACATAGGAGTACTTCGATATTAATCTCACTTTTCTGGGGGAAATCCAATTTAGATCCTATAAAAATTTTTTCTCATCTACTTTTGGTCCTAAATTTATAAAATTTCCAATTTTGGTCCCATTAGATAACTATTTTTTCCACTTTTGGTCTCTTAGTCTATTTTTTAAGGAAAAAGAACATATGGGGTCAATGTGCAGTTTTTAAAATTTTATTCATTTGAAAAATGCCCCTATACAATTAAGAACCATAACTCATTTAATTAAATTTAAATTTATTCATTTTTACAGAATAAAATTACTTTTAAATTTATTAAATAATAAAATTTTATTTTTTAAAATACATATCTTATGATATTTGTTAAATATAATATTTTGATCAATATTTTTTGAATAAAATTAAAAAATGTCAAAATATAGTAAATTCAATACACATAAAATAAAATATTCTGAATTTATAAAAAAAAATTTAAAAATAATATGTAATAATTATTAATTAAATATTTTATTTTTTATTTTATGTGGAATTATATATATTATTATTCAATATAATATATATTAAATATAAATATTTTTTAAAAAAATAAAAAATTTATTATTAAATAATTATTATTTTAATCGATTCAAAAATAATTTTATTTTATACAAATGATTAAATTTGAATTATAAATGTGTTATTATTTTTTAATTGGATAGGGGCATTTTGCAAATAAACAAAATTTTAAAAAATTGCACATTGACCCTATATGATTTTTTTTCTTAAAACATAGATCAAGGGATCAAAAGTGGAAAAAGTAGTTATCTAATGGGACCAAAAATGGAAATTTTATAAACTTGGAACTAAAAGTGAGTGAGAGAAATCATATTGGACCAAAAGTGGATTTTCCCCACTTTTCCTCTACTCTCATTTTTCTTTTATTTTTTTTATCCATTTATTTTATAAAAGAACAAGTATTTATTTTATAACAGTCCAAAAAAAAAAAAAACTTTTACTTTGAGTTGTATGAGACTATGTCGGCTTAAATAAAAGTCTCAAGTTTTTTTGCTGGAGTAAAAGTCTCAAGTTCGAACCTTTGTATGCAGAATGCTGTTTTGGAAAAAATATCACTTCTATTCCCACCAAATGATTTAGAAATACACTTTTTAGAAAACATTAGAGGGTGTTTGGATGTTCATTTTAAAAAGTGTTGCGGTGCGTAGAAAATGAATAATAATCGCAATAATAGATAATCATTAAAAAGTTTTTGGATTTGCGTTTTTCATTACCTAAAAAGGCAATAATATGGTAACATATATTTTTGGCTAAACGCAATTTTCTTGCAGCACCAAAATGTACTGCAAGTAGGGGTGTGCAAATTTCGGTCGAAACCGAACAAACCGACCGAACCGAACCGAATTTTGCAATTTGGTTCGGTTTTTGGATTTCGGTTTGGTTTTTGGTTTTGAAAATCCAAAATTTCGGTTTTCGGTTCGGTTTTCGGTTTTTAAAAAACTACAATTCAGTTAACCGAACCGAACCGAAATTTGAATAATATATTTTAAAAAAATATAAAATACATTATGCTATTATATAATAAACACAAAATAATACTCCTATTTGGTGACTGTTTGTGTGGATGAGAAGTGAAAACTATTCGTATTTGAACTATTCGTATTTGAACACCAAACACCAAACTCAAACCCATTTTACAGTAAATGTCACATCAAACAGTAATTCATCTCCAACCATTTACACTAAACTCAAACTTAAAAGAATATTCTCTATATATTCTTTTCCATACAAACTTATTTATCTTTTCAATCATACCCTTCATTTCTTATAAATTATACATTAACCACACATAAATTCAATACAAATTCATCTACGTATTTCAATAATGTTGGAGGATCCGATGTTGATTTAGATGACTATTAACTTAATTTTCCGTTTGCGTAATTATTTAGTTGTTTAATATTGTACATTTTTTTAAGTATTTGAGATGTGTTATGTTTAATTATATTTTCATATGCTAATGTAATTTTTTATTGATTGCTAAGATTGTACCAAAACTTTAAAAATTTAGTTATCTTTATGTTTAAAATTTATTTTATAAAGAAACCTTAAAATTTCTAATCTAATTAAATATAAAATTAATTTAATAAAAAATTATATGAAGTATAAAATTATCAAGCATAATACAAAATTAGATCAATATTCAACTTGCAACAATTGGAGGGATGAAATTGCAATTAATTTAATTGCAAAAAGTGATATAGGTTTATGAATAGTAAATACTCAAATTTGAGTATTTACTATCCATAAAACTCAAAAAACTTAAAATAGGTTTGATTTTAGGGTATTGTTGGAGAGAAGATGTCACCCCATTTTGGGTTTTAGGGGACCATTGGAGATGGTCTTACTACTTCATAAAACCCTCGCAGGAGCTTATCAAAACATAAAACCCTCGTAGAAGTTGCACTCCTAGTACGGCGCTTTCCCCCCAAATCATTTTGCCCTAGTTTCTACGCGCAGTTGTTGCATTATCAACACGACAATTGATTATGGTTCGCACCGCTTTGTGATTGGAGAAGCATGATGCCGATTCCAAGGCACCGCATCACCACCATCGTCGCAGAACCTGGTTAATTACGGTTTCTTCCTCCGGAAATCCTAAACAAGAGCCGCCGCCGCCGCATTCGTCTGCAAGCAAACAAGGATCTAGGTCAGCTACCCGGTTAGTACCCATCTCATGAAATAATACTACTACACTACTACTATATTATTGGTTTACTGGTAGCGATTTCAGAGCCGGAAGCGCCGACAGGTTACATGACCTAGACGGCGTCGGAACGGCCGATTTGGGAACACTGAATTACTTACTTGCCATACCACCACCGGTTCAACTCGAAGTAGAGATTCAAGATGAGTTCATCATCGGAAACAATTATCCCATCCAAGGAATCGAGAAGAATGGCTGACGTTCAGGCGATCTTGATGAATCTACCACCAGAAATCATCCTTGATATCCTCTCAAGACTTCCCATTCGAACGATTTTTAGGTGCAAATGCGTGTGCAGACAGTTGCTTGAGCTGATCACAAGTGCAGCTTTCGCTGAGCTCCACCTTCGCAGATCAACCCCTGGCCTAATTGTCCAACATACAAGTGATCATATGTTGAAAGTTTTTGAATTTGAGGATGAGGTAGAGGTTGAACACCATTATCTCCACTATAAGCATTTGATGGAATTTGACTCCGAAGCTATTGTTACCTTCCCTGATGATGATCGCATACGGATGGTAAGTTCTGTCAATGGCTTGCTATGCTTGGTAGATAGTATGATTGACTACTTTAATGCCTTTTACATCTGTAATCCAATCACACGTGAGTTTATAGCTCTACGGGAGCCTGAAGAGCTTCCTGGTCGATACGTGGCCGTTTGTGGATTTGGGGTGAGCTCATTTAGTGGAGAATACAAATTGGTTAGGATTAGCCATGACCCTGTAGTTTCTCCTTCAGGGAGGGTTCCAGATCTCAAGTGCCTGATTTACACCTTGGGAACAGGATCATGGAGAAGCATTACAGTGGGAATCTCATTCCAATTGGATAATGGGATTACCCATGCCTTTCTGAATTCAAATCTTCACTGGCTGGTACAAGATTCTGAAGATCACTCCTTCATTGTTTGCGTCAATCTTGAAACAGAGTTGTTTCACTCCTTGCCACCGATCCCATTCCCTTTATTGGGATTTGGGAGCTTGGCTATCTTGAGGGACTGTTTATGTATATTTGACTTCCACCCAGACGAAGACATTGTGATATGGATGATGAAGGACTATGGTGTTGCAGAATCTTGGACTAAAGAATATGTCATCAGCACGGCCATAGGTTATCTTGATTGGAGTGTTTACGAACATGTTTGGCCTTTAAAGGTCTTTAAAGATGGCGACATCTTGTTTTTTCCGGCAAGAGGGAGGCCTATTGTATTACTCTAGCAAAACTGAAACTATTGCCGATGCAGGTTTGGTTGAGGGTCCTCGAAGTGCTCGTACTTATCCAATGCTTCACACCCCAAGTCTTGTCTCACTCAAGAGATTTGAGAAGGATAATGTGGCTTCTTTTGAAATCTAAATGTGAATCTGGTGGCATGTTGAGGACAGATTTAGTTTTTCATGCAATCATTTCAATCTGCATTGAATTACTGAGATCAATGTCAGATTAATCTTTCAAAGACTTTTAGAGATCAATGTCAGGATGAAATTTTGAATTTGTAATGTAGGTTTAAATTCTCTCGTGATCCAAAAGCCCTTTGATAAGGGGAATAGACCATGAATGCGTAATGAAATTTGGATTCTATTATCTAATCAAAATGTTATGTTCCTAGTAGATATTTTTGAGATGATGTTCCCTTAATCAACACTGCTTTTGTTTCTGCTTCCTCTGGAAAAGAAAAAAAAGGATTAGGAAGTCCCACACAACCCCAAAACAATAGAAACGAGAGCTTATTACTCCCTCCATTTTTCATTCATTTTTTTTAACATCACAATTTATGTGCTTTACGCAAAATCTCGATTGAATATGTTTTATCTTATATAACTATGCTAAAAAGTTGAATCAAAATTACTTAATAAATGTTATCAATTATGCAAAAGGTAACCTTGAGGGAGTATGTTGCAACATGATATAGTATCCGCATATAAACAAATTCAGGAGCATCAAAAGTAACTACAGCCCCGAAGGTCAAAGATGAATATAGTTATGATTACATGATTACTGAAATCAAAACACAATTCTCATCAATAATCTCTGCTTGTTTCTGTCTAGTGATCTTTATTCATTAATATTTCAGGAAGAAATAGTGACCATGAGTTTGAAGGATCCTTTTTTTTAAGAACCCATTTTGTTGTGATCTACATATCTAATAGTATAGTAAGCATCAGCATCATTCATCAGATAAAGAATTGGGGATAAGAAAAAGGATTTTTCATCTGAGGCATGAAATCAACCTGAGAAAGGCTAATCACAAGTCATGACACTGACTATTGGTGACTTATTGCAGGATGAAGTTGATCATGTACCTTTATAATTGATGTACTATCGTCCCTGGAATTTCACTTTAGAAAAATCAGCACCTTCCAGCACTGCAATTGATTTAGTAAGTAGTCTTGTAACTTGGTCACTTAGTCATAAAAGAAATGTTACAAACACAAATAGAAGATTCTGTTGACGGCTTGCTTTGCTTGTGTGATGCAGCTACTCACTTGCTGTTATGATCTCTGTTGTTTCTCATCATGAAATGAATTTTATGATTTCGTTGCCTTGCTCAGCCGAGGAGATCAAAATTGCTGTTGATGCAATGAGGCCTCTATCTTCACCTGGGCCGGATGGATTTCCATCGATTTCTATCAAAAATATTGGCATTTGTTTCATTCTCGGGTAACTTTGTATGTTCTTAACTGGCAGAACAATGGTACCCCTTCTTCAAGATGAGAATCGTACATTCAACTCTTTTATTCCAAAGAAAAAGGACCCCTTTCTGGTTAAAGACTGCAGGCCAATTTCTCTTTGCAATGTTTGTTACAAAGTGGCCCCAAAATAAGAAACATCATGGACAGGATCATATCTCCAGAACAGTCTGCCTTTATCAAATGATGGCTCGTCTCGGATAACTCCCTATTTGCAGCTGAAATTTTCAACCACCTTAAGAGCGCATCTCCCGAGAAATGGATAGATTTTGGTTCAATGGTACTCCAAACGCAAACGCAAAATGCGTTTTCCCCCACCATTTTGCAGTAACTCAAACTCAAATTTGAGTTTGTACTGTTCATCACACCAATACAATTCCAACACTATTTTTTTGATTTTGAAGACTTAAAAAGAGAATATTCTATAGAATATTCGTTTGAATTCGAATTTAGTGTTGTCGGTTGGAGATGAAATTTTGTTTGATGTGATATTTACTGCATTTTGGATTTGAGTTTGATGTTCTCGATTGGATATGTTCTAAACGAAGCAGGTCTGCAAATATTTTTTTTTTCTGCTTTCTCGGGGAAAAAAAAGAGTAGAAAGTCCCACTCAACACCTAAACAATACTTTTCCCAAAAAAAAAAAATAACACCAAAACAATAGAAACAAGCATGCTTGCCACCATGTTCAGATTCAACTGCCGACAACACTATATCGTGCACCTTTTTTTTTTTCTCTGTTTTACATTTTTCCAATAAAACTTTAGAGTTCATACTCTTCTTGAAGTGCCACATAATCATAATTCAATTCTTCCAATCTCAAGAACATCATCTTCAAAAAAAATCTACGTTTGGGAACGGCATGCTTTCAAAGTCATGTAATACTAAACCAAGTTTGCGCAACAATTTGTTTATTTCAAAGTATAATTTGAGTTTAAAGTTAAGTAAATGCCAAATTTGTAATAGAAAAATGTGACTTATGTTAGTTACATAACTTATTTCATGGCCACGGCCTACATATAAATTTCGTGTCACATAAATGTTTTGGTAGATAGTACCTGGTTGGTAAAGTTTCTTCCTTTTTAATGTAAAATATCTTCAGAAAGATAAATCAATGTATGTTCCCAAATATTTCAAGTCTTGACTTCGACGGCAATAAAATGGCAAACAAATTTCTTAAACCGTTGCATTGACGTGACTTAGTGACCCATCTATATATGATTTGTTATTATGTAATAGTCCAAGACTCTACAGCAAGGATCACAATAAGAGTCGTTTTGAATATTTATGAACTTATTGTCATTTATTTAAAATATTCGCCCTATAAAACACCTTGTATGTACAAAAAAATTTCCCTCCGTTTATTAATAAGTATGTTCCTTTTTGCTACCCCTTTTGATAAAACATACTTCTATGTTTATCTCACTTTTCCTCGTACTCCCATTTTTCTTTTATTTTGTTATCCAGTTATTTTATAAAAAAATAAGTATTTATTTTATATCAGTCCAAAAAAAATATTATTTTTTTGCGGTATGAAGCTCGGATAGTTTAAATAAAAAATTTCGAACTTTTGTATATACAAAATTATATTTATGGGAGAGACAACCTTTTATACTCATCGGATAATTTAGAGAGTGTTTGGAATGACTTTTAGCAAGGTGATTTTGGTTTTTGATTATGTCAAAAGTACTTCGTAAAATGTGCAAAGAATTAAATACCCTCAATACTTAATATCAATTATACTACAAATATATCTTATTATCATATTAAGTAACATGTCTTTTTTTGGTAATTTACACATTTCAAAAGCACTTTTCACTTTTACACATCCAAACACACTTTTGAAAAAAAGATGCTTTTCAAACATTCCATTCAAACACAAAAGTTACATTCTTCTGCTTTTGACTTGCACTTCTGCTTTAGCTTTCTGCTTTTCTTAAAAGTCAATCCAAACGTGTTATTAGAAATACACTTTCTAGAAAACATATAGAGGGTATAATAACCCCTTCTTGAAAATAGATCATATAAAACAGATTAAAGAGAAAATTATTTATTGATAAGGATTGAATTTGGGTTTAAATGTGGTTAAATTAATAAAACCCTCGTAGGAGCTTATCAAAACATAAAACCCTCGGAGGCGGAGAAGTTGCACTCCCAGCACGATGCTTTCCCCCAAAATCAATTTGCCCTAGTTTCTACGCGCAATTGTTGCATTATCAACACGACAACGCGACAATTGACTATGGTTCGCACCGGTTTGTGATTGGAGAAGCATGATGCCGATTCCAAGCCACCGCATCACCACCACCGTCGCAGAACCAGGTTAATTACGGTTTCTTCCTCCGGAAATCCTAAACAAGAGCCGCCCGCCGCATTCGTTTGCAATCAAACAAGGATCTAGGTCACCTACCCGGTTAGTACCCATCTCATGATATACTAGCACTGCTATATTAATTGTACTATACTGGTGGCGATTTCAGAGCCGCATTCGCCACCCCGGTTACAGATTGACCGAGAACGGCCGATTTGGGAACACTGAATTACTTAACTTGCTATTCCATCGATTCAAATCGAAGTAGAGATTCAAGATGAGTTCATCATCGGAAACAATTATCCCATCCAAGGAATCGACAAAAATGACTGACAATCAGCCGGTCGTGATGAATCTACCACCAGAAATCATCCTTGATATCCTCTCAAGACTTCCCATTCGAACCATTTTTAGGTGCAAATGCGTCTGCAGACAGTTGCTTGAGCTGATCACAAGTGCAGCTTTCGCTGAGCTCCACCTTGCCAGATCAACCCCTGGCCTAATTGTCCAACATACAAGCGATCGTATGCTGAAAATTTTCGAATTTGAGGATGAGGTAGAAGTTGAACACCATAATCTTCACTATAAGCATTTGATGGAATTTGACTCCGGAGCTATTATTACCTTCCCTGATAATCACATATGGATTGTAGGTTCTGTCAGTGGCTTGCTTTGCTTGACAGATATGGACTACTTTAAAGCCTTTTACATATGTAATCCAATCACACATGAGTATATAGCTCTACCGGAGCCTGAAGAGGTTCCTGATCAATATGTGGCCGTTTGTGGATTTGGGGTGAGCTCATTTAGTGGAGAATACAAATTGGTTAGGATTAGCCATGATCCTGTAGTTTCTCTATCATGGAGGGATCCAGATCTCAAGTGCCTGATTTACACCTTGGGAACAGGATCATGGAGAAGCGTTACAATGGGAATCACATTCCAAATGGATAGTGGGATTAACCATGCCTTTCTGAATTCAACTCTTCACTGGCTGGTAGATTTTGAAGATCACTCCTTCATTGCTTGCATCAATCTTGATACAGAGTTGTTTCACTCCTTGCCACCGACTCCATTCCCTTTATCGGGATGTGGCAGTTTGGCGATCTTGAGGGACTGTTTATGTATATTTGACTTTCACCCAGATGAAGACATTGTGATATGGATGATGAAGGACTATGGTGTTGAAGAATCTTGGACTAAAGAATATGTCATCAGCATGGCCATATGTAATCTTGATTGGATGGTTTACGAATATGTTTGGCCTTTAAAGGTCTTTAAAGATGGCGACATCTCGTTTTTCCGGAAACAAGAAGGCCTATTGTATTACTCTAGCAGAACTGAAACTATTGCCGATGCAGGTTTGTTTGAGGGTCCTCGACGGGGTTTTAGTCTTACTGATGCAATGCTTCACACCCCAAGTCTTCTGTCACTCAAGAGATTTGAGAAGGATAATGTGGCTTCTTTTGAATTCTAAATGTGACGAGATTTGAGAAGGATAATGGGCATGTTTGGATGACAGCATATCTATTAGCATATAGCATATTGGAAGAGCATATTGTCTCACAGTTGTCTCTCTGAATCTGATATCTGCTAGCGAATCTGCTAACTCCCAAACATCCCCAATGTGTTTCTTTTGAATTCTAAATGTGAATCTGGTGGCATGTTGAAGACAAATTTAGTTTTTCATGCAATCATTTCAATCTGCATTGAACTTCTGAGATCAATGTCAGATTAATCTTTCAATGAATTTTAGAGATCAGTTTCAGAATGAAATTTTGAATTTGTAATGCAGGCTTAAATTATCTCGTGATCCAAAAGCCTTTTGATAAGGGTAATATGTTGGTAAATTAGGTTGTTAAGATTGTAGAGACCATGAATGTGTAATGAAATTTGGATCCTATTCTCTAATCAAAATGTTTTGTTCCTAGTAGATATTTTTGAGATGATGTTCCCAGAATTAGCACTGCTTTTGTTTTCTGCTTCCTCTGGAAAAAAATAGAAACACCAACATTTTCTGCACTTTAGTCTCACTTGAAAATGTTTTATTTTATATAACTGTACTAAGAATTTGAATAAAACTTAATGAATGTTATCAAATATGCAAAAGGTAACCTTGAGGGAGTAAGTTGCAACATGATATAGTATCAGCATATAAACAAATTCGGGAACATCAAAAGTAACTACAACCCCGAATGTCAAAGATGTATATAGTTATGTTACATGCTTAGTGAAATCAAACACCATTATCATCAACATTCTCTGCTTGTTTCTGTCTAGAGGTCTTTAATATTTGAGGAAGAAATAGTGACCATGAGTTTGAAGGATCCCTTTTTTAAGAACCCATTTTGTTGTGATTTACATATCTAATAGCATAGTAAGCATCAGCATCATTCATCAGATAAAGAATTGGGGAAAAGAAAAGGATTTTTCATCTGAGGCATGAAATCAACCTGAGAAAGGCTAATCCCTAAACCCAATAACAGTCTCAATTTCAAGGGCTAAAACTTTGTGGTAGCTTAGTTTAATCACAAGTCATGACACTGACTGTTGGTGACTTACTGCAGGATGAAGTTTATCATGTACCTTTATAATTGATATATAATATTGTCCCTGGAATTTCACTTTAGAAAACTCAGCACCTAACAAGCACTGCAATTGATTTAGTAAATAGTCTTGCTCTTGTAACTTGGTCACTTAGTCATAGAAGAAATGTTACAAACACAAATAGAAGATTCTGTTGATGGCTTGCTTTGCTTGTGTGATGCAGCTACTCACTTGCTGTTATGATCTCTGTTGTTTCTCATCATGAAATGAATTTTATGATTTCGTTGCCTTGCTCAGCCGAGGATATCAAAATTGCTGTCGATGCAATGAGGCCTCTATCTTCACCTGGGCCGGATGGATTTCCATCGATTTTCTATCAAAAATATTGGCACTTGTTTCATTCTCAGGTAACTTTCTATGTTCTTAACTGGCAGAACAATGGTACCCCTTCTTCAAGATGAGAATCGTACATTCAATTCTTTTATTCCAAAGAAAAAGGACCCCTATCTGGTTAAAGACTTCAGGCCAATTTCTCTTTGCAATGTTTGTTACAAAGTGGCCCCAAAATAAGAAACATCATCATCATGGACAGGATCATATCTCCAGAACAGTCTGCGTTTATCAAATGAAGGCTCGTCTCGGATAACTCCCTATTTGTAGCTGAAATTTTCGACCACATTAAGAGCATCTCCAACCGAACGCAAAAACTCAAAAAATGGGTAGATTTTGGTTCAATGGTACTCCAAACGCAAACGCAAAATGCGTTTTCCCCCACCATTTTGCAGTAACTCAAACTCAAATTTGAGTTTGTACTGTTTATCACACCAACACAATTCAACACTATTTTTTTTATTTTTTTTTATTTTGAAGACTTAAAAAGAGAATATTCTATATAATATTCTTTTGAATTCGAGTTTAGTGTTTTCGGTTGGAGATGAAATTCTGTTTGATGTGATATTTACTGCATTTTGTGTTTGAGTTTGGTGTTCTCGATTGTATATGGTCTAAATGAAGCAGGTCTGCAAATGGATTCTTTGCACTAAAAATTGACTTTGATAGAGTTGATTGGGGCCATTCTCCGGAAGATGGGGTTCCATCCTGATTTTGTAAATACTTCATTATTTAGAGTTTTGTCACCTCAGTTTCCTTCTCAATCCTTGTAAATGGCAAACCCGGTGACACCTTCCATCCTTCTCTTTGTGTTTGTAGTCTGAAGGACTCTTTTGGCTCATTAAAAAGAGCCTCCAGAAATAACAAATTCCATGGCATCCACCTTTCTGAAAGAGGTTCAACAGTGTCTCACATTTTCTTTGCAGATGATGTTTGGCCATTCTAAGTGTGATGAAGCTGAGGATTACACTCTGTGCTCTCAACCTCTGAACATTCCTCTCGTCACGATATTAATAGTGATAATATTACCTCTCTTCTTCAGCACTGGAACCTCAATAATCGCTACTGCATGAATAATCCTGGTTCCATTTTTAATGAGTCAATGAGAGACCCTTGATTCCTCACAGCGCCAGTTACAACTACACTTGTTACCTCTCTTTTTTGCCTTCCATTGCACTCTTGAACTGAAATGCTCTGATTTGGATATTCTCATTCTACTGTGTTAAAAGTGGTTACTTTACAATGCTGCTTTGGCAGCAGCTTCTAATACAACTCAATGTTGGCCTTTCTTTTGCTGTGTTTTTGTGGTTACAAGATCCTTTCTTTGGCGACTCGGTCATACTAACATTTTGGCTACTCATTTCTTAAAGGATAAAGAATGTGCCTCCTCAATGTCTTATTTTTGCACTGCACCCTTGGATTCAAGTTTGTAATACTAGCTCTTTTCCTTTTTAAATGCACGTTTTGACTTTTGTCATTGTTAATTGAGTAACTTTGACTCGAATTTTTAATACAATTATATAAATAAAATATAGTCAAGTGAGATTTTGTTGGATTCGTCTAATAGCATAGATTTAATATATCAAATTTTCATAATTTTTACTTGTATGGAATTTGAGTTATTACGGATTAAAAACATGTATTGAATTGCGTGAAATATGGGTCCGTGTTGTTTGCCAAGAGTTGGCTTTGCGGATGTAATATAGTGGTGGCTTATATATTCCTTTGGGTCATGATACTCGACTGCTAGTGTTTTTTATCTGTTCATTACAATCACAACTAAAATGCTAGAAATGAGATGGAGCCCATCTACCCAATTCAGTATCTCTGTATTAATTCTTGACAGTAATTGTTTATTTTTTTCTACTAAAATATAATTTTTAATTTCATAAATTATTTTCAGTTTCAATAATTAATATCATAATGTAAAAGAACAATATATACTGTAGTAATCTTCAAAGGATATTTATGTAATTTTATATTCCATCCGCTAAATTCTAAAAGTAAACACCAAACACTTAAATTAGAAAAAGAAAATTCTAACTCTAAACTTTAATATCTAAACTCAAAACTCAGAACTCTAATCTCTAAACTTTAACCTTGAAGTTTTTATTGTTAATATTTTTAAACATTGGTGTACACACATTTTCTAACCGATATCGTGTGAGGTAAAGATGTAATAATGTAATTGTGATACTACCTCCGTCTCCTCATTATAATTGTTACGGACCTACCTTACACGTATGCAAGTACACGTTCTTAACGGTTAATAACTTAAATTGTGTGTACAACAAAAAATTATAAAAATTTGATATTCTAAAATTACAAGATTAGACGAATGTAGCAAGATCTCACTTGATTATGTTTTTTCTTACCTAACTATGATAAAAATTCGAATCAAACTTAAACAGTGAATAGTGCAAAAAAGTCAAACGTAACAATAAAATGAGAGAGGAGTAAGTATTTATTATTTAATTTTGTATTAACTTTTTAAACTACCTTTGCACTCATTCGTTCGGCTTTGCTCTCTCACTATCTCCCAGCTTCTTCTACTTTGTTCAGAACATTCCTCCTGCTTCTGCCACCTCCCCCTTCTCCTGTTGTGTTGTGGACTTGTGGTAGAGTTCTTGAACAAATCACAAATGTAAAGTAAGTTTCATTTCACTTACTTAAATACTAGTACTATTTTTTACACTGTTGCCTTTTGTACTTTCTGGAACATCATATGAGCATTATCTCAACACTGAAAAACATACAAAATGAAAAAAAATCATAATTTCATAGTATGCCATGCCAAGCTGGTCATCAATTCCTCCCAGCTCTAAATTTTACTTCCTCTATCCCACTTAACTTGTCTTATTTTATTTTTCACACAATCCAATATACTTTTTAACCACTAATATCTCAAAATGTGTACAATAAAAAATTATGTAAAATGAAGTATATTCTAAAACTATATAATTATACAATTCTAACAAGACCGAACTCGACTATTTTTTCCAAATATATACTCCCTCCATTTCTTTAAAATGTTAACGTTTGCATAGTAAACACTATTAATTGAGTAACTTTGATTCGACTTTTTAACACAGTTATATAAGATAAAATATAATCAACAGATCTTGTTAGATTCGTATAGTCACGTAGTTTTATAATTTTTTATTTTATAAAATTTGAGATATTACTTTTTAAAATATATATTGGATTGCGTGAAAACAAGAATGTTAACATTTTTTTAATACGGAGGAAATGCATGCAATTAAATCGAGTCAAAGTAGGACAATGAACAGTATCAAAAAGTCAAAAAGGGCATGTTAGCTGGGACGGAGGGAGTATTATTTTCTTGAGATAAATATTTTTTTAAGCCATCAATAGGCAGATAATTCATTTTTGGGCCACGAAAGATTAAATTATGAAATTGAGCCACCAACAGGCATTGTGTGTTGAGTGAGACATAAATATTGTAACGGACAATAAAAAATAAAAGTGAGACATAAATAAATAGTTGGATGAAGTATTATTTAATTTAATTTAAAAAAAATAGAAAATAAAATAAAAAACCTAAAATAGACCATCAAAAGGTAAACATTGCAACTTTTAGGCCAGCGCGTGAGAGTGTGTGGTGAGTGGAGCACACACGGCCCGTTGAGACGTTGACTTGGTCAATTTGGCACAATTTCATAATTCAATCTTTCGTGGCCCAAAAATGAATTAACTGCCTATTGATGGCCTAAAAAAATATTTATCTCTATTTTCTTGTTCACTGTTAAATTAAATTTACTGTAATCTTCTTATCTTTGTTCGTTGCTGCTTTTCCCCAAATCATTTTGCCCTAATTTCTCCTCGCAATTTCTGTATGGTTGCATCATCAACACAACACTTGATTATGGTTTCCACCCGTTTGTGATTGGAGAAGCATGCTGATTCCAAGCATCACCATCACCGCCACCGTTGCAGAACCAGGTTAATTTAGGTTTCCTTTTCCGAAAATCGAAAACAAGAGCCGCCGCCACATCCCACTGCAAACAAGGATCTAGGGTTCTTCCCCCTACCAGGTTAGTACCCGGTATCAGTTTCGGAGCAGCAAGCGCCGTTCCAGTTACAGATCGGCCGAGACAGCGCCGGAACGGCCGATTTGGGAACGCTGAATTACTTATACCTGCCATACCACCGATTCAACTCGAAGTACAGAATCAAGATGAGTTCATCATCGGAAACAATTATCCCATCCGAGGAATCGAGAAAAATGACTGACAATCTGCCGATCTTGATGAATCTACCACCAGAAATCATCCTTGATATCCTCTCAAGACTTCCCATTCGAACCATTCTGAGGTGCAAATGCGTGTGCAGACAGTTGCTTGAACTGATCACAAGTGCAGCTTTCGCTGAGCTCCACCTTCCCCGATCAACCCCTGGCCTAATTATCCAACATACAAGCGATTATATGTTGAACATTTTCGAATTTGAGGATGAGGTAAAGGTTGAACACCATTATCTTCATTATAAGCACTTGACGGAATTTTACCCCGGAGCTATTATTACCTTGCCCGATGCTTACATATGGATGGTAGGATCAGTCAATGGCTTGCTTTGTTTGGCTGTTAACTTCTATGAAGCGTTTTACATATGCAATCCAATCACACGTGAGTATATAGCTCTACCACAGCTTGGAGATGTTCTTGATGAATGCAGGGTGGAGGCTATGTGTGGATTCGGTGTGTGCTCATCCAGTGGAGAATACAAATTGGTTTGGATTAGCCATGGACTTTCAGATCTCAGGTGCGTGATTTACACATTGGGAACAGGATCATGGAGAAGCATTAAAGTGGGAATCACATTTGAATTGAACAGTTTGTCTACACATGTCTTTCTGAGAGGAAGTCTTCACTGGCTGGTACGAGATGCAAAGGGATACTTATTCATTGCTTGCTTCGATCTTGAAACAGAGTTGTTTAACTCCTTTCCACTGATTAAACTTTCAATCCCTTTTCGGGGAAGTGAGAGCTTGGCGATCTTGAAGGACTGTTTATGTTTATGCGACTACAAACCAGAAGAAAGCATTGTGATATACATGATGAAGGACTACGGTGTTGAAGAATCTTGGACTAAAGAATATGTCATCAGCAGAACAATAGGGAATCTTGATCGGATGGTTTACGAACGTTTTTGGCCTGTAAAGGTCTTTAAAGATGGCGACATCTTGTTTTTCTGCCGAGAAGAAGGCCTATTATATTACTCTAGCAAAACTGAGACTACTGCAAATGCAGGTTTGTTTGTGGGTCCTCAACAACGTTTTCTTACTTATCCAGTGCTTTACACCCCAAGTCTTCTGTCACTCAAGAGATTTGAGAAGGATAATGTGGCTTCTTTGGGATATTGAACGTGAAATACGGTGCCATGTTGAGGACAGATTTAGCTTTTCATGCAATCATTTCAATCTGTATTGAATTGCTGAGATCAATGTCAGATTAATCTTTCAATGAATTTTAGAGATCAATGTCAGAATGAAATTATAAATTTGTTATGTAGGTTTAAATTATCTCGTGATCCAAAAGCCTTTTGATAAGAGGAATATGTTGGATCCTATTCTGTAATCAAAATATTCTGTTCCTAGTAGTTGATATTTTTGAGATGATGTTCCCTTAATTAACACTGCTTTTGTATTGAGATGATATTTTTGGCCTATGGGCTGGAATGAGCGCCAATTATCTGCTGCTGGCAAAGTATTCCTCATGGAGGCTGTTGTTTAAATTTTCAGGTCTCTGACCTCATTGAATGGAACTCCCTTATTACTGGAATATAATAAGCCTCACATTATGCCTATTTCAATCGCTTTGATGCTAATAGAATCATTTCCCTCCCCTTTTGCCTTCATTATTGTACTCCTGATGCTCTGATATGGATATTCTGTAAGAGGGGATTCTACTAAGTTAAAAGTGGTTACAACTCAATCTTGGCCTTTTGCTGTTTTTTTTTTGGGTTACTTTACAATGCTGCTTTGGTGGCAGCTTCTAATACAACTCAATGTTGGCCTTTCTTTTGCTGTGTTTTTGTGGTTACAAGATCCTTTCATTGGCGACTCGGTCATACCAAATTACCAACATTTTGACTACTCATTTCTTAAAGGATAAAGGAGGTGCATTCTCAATGTCTTATTTGCAGTGCACCCTTGTATTTAAGTTTGTACTAATAAGAAAGCTCATACTGTACTTCAACATATTCATAAGTACTTAACAGTAGTGTTGTAGGCATTGATTTAAATATCCATCGAAATCCCGAAATTTCGACCGAAATTTCACGTACAATAATCTTTTTATAAAATTTTCAACGAAATTTCGCTCGAAACTCGATATTTTCCGAAATTTGACCGTAAGTTTCCGAAATTTTTGTTTTTCAATAAAAATTTATTTTTTTCTAAATTTAAAAATATGAAGTATTTTTTCAAATTTTTTTTAAAAAAATTAAAATTTATGTGTCGATATATATTGATTATGTTATCCATTTATCGTGTTTTCATATATGTTAAGTCAAAATCTTCTCAATCAATATAGTGCATAATATATTTTTTTTTTGAGCAAGGTTGACCTTTATTCCAAAAGACAAAAAAGTCTGGGCTAATACAAAGTTGTAGCAAAATACCATTACAACACACACAGAGCGACCCATACAAACTCATGATACACCAAAACTGACCTACAGGCCTTTCGCAAACAGAGAGTATCATTTCCTTTAAATCCAAGTCTCAATCAAATCATTCCTTTTTGCTCCATGCACTTCAGGCTCTTCTCAATTGAAGTGTCTATTGACCCCTCATGTAATGTGTCACCGTTATCGTCCTCTAAAGCTGTTTTGACATCACATCTCCCCTACAGAAGGTTCACAGTCAATGTATCAAGATTACTCAAAGGGGCAAGACTAGGATGGAGGAACCAAATCAGAAGGTAAAAAGAGAGGATATCGGCTAGGGACAAGGAGGAAAATCAATCTGCAATACTGCTAAAAAGAACCGGCAGGAAATTGAACCGAGAGGCACTAATACAGAAGAAGACCACCCCAATAACCTCTCCGACTACAACCCAAACAGCATAGCCCACTCACCAATTGCCTTGAATTACTAAGCTCAAAGAGGCAGTCCTTCAGCTAAACGAAATTTTTGATATTTGATTTCTCTTTTTCTTTTCTTTTTTTCATTTCTTTTTTTTTTAAAATATTCTTCTTCTTCTTCTTTTTTTTTTTAAATACAAACATTTCTCAACAACAAACAGCATAACTTCTCTTGTCAATATGTTACTCCATTTCCCAGACAAATCCAATCTGCCATGTCCAAAATGAAATAGGTTCACTAATATCCAATCTAATCCCCAATCATGTCCCGTCAAAATACCTCCCGGTTATTATTGCAAAACCCCCTACCCACAACAAGCCAATGCACCAGGTCGCTACAAAATCCAAACAGCAATCTATTAGCATCCAATGAAATAGGTATGAGGATAATTAAGTAATCCCGAGTTTCCCAATGATAACAAACAGCTGTAAAAATGAACTTGGCTAGGCTTAGAAAAAAAGGGGGGACAGCAAAAAAAAGGGGGGGAAAGACCAAAAGAAAGACTGAAACGAGCAGAAAGAACGGCCAAGAATGAAGGGAAAAAGGTAGAAGAAAAGAGGTGGAAAAAAAAAAAAAAAGAAACATCCTAATGCCCTTATCATAACCGATACATTAACATGAATACTTTTGCAGGATCAAAGTGCATGCCTAGACAATTTAAAGGATATCACGATGAAACACTACAGATGCGCGTTTCCAAAAGGGCTTAAGGTTCAGATCTCACCGAGTTTGCTTGGCAGTGAGCACAGTGTATTTGAAACAAAAGACATCAAACCTTCCAACTGTTCCATCTTTATATGTTAGGGATATATATGGAACTCATTCTGTAGCTCTTCCATATCGCTATTCCTCATTCTGAAGCCAAAAATCAGTGTTGTGTATAAGGGAACTCTTCCTTATCGCTAGCAATTCACAGTCAAGATTAATGAAACTCGTAGGACATCCGCCGCAGCATCCGCATTTTTCAGTTAAAAACCAACCACTTCCAGGAGGCATCTTCCAACAGCAACAACCTGTAATTAAAAAGAAAAAAAAAAAAACAAAAGAAAGGAGAAGCTACGCAACCACAGACACCTTTCCTCGCCTTCTTCAACTACCACGAATCAGCCCAATCCATTCAACCTCAGTCATCACCTTGGAATCCACCCTCGACATTTACCTATCCTTTCCGAACTCAGCCTGCTACCAAAGTATAAATTAGACCCGCCACCAGTCCAAATCTTCCCATGCCAACCTTCTCAACCAACAGCAACAGTGTTGACAGTATATCACCCCCTATCTCCATGGCACAACTTCCTGCTGCACCTATTTCCTACTGTAAGCATCTAAGACTCGGTGCTCCACTCATCACTTCCATTCCTCAATTGAGCTTTCCCTAGATGCTCCACTCCTAACCCACTGATCCGCCAAAGAATTTCTTTCCCTAAATATGTGTTGAATTCTTACTTCCCCGCCACATCTCCATATTTTCATAATCGGAATAAGCAATTTATGGAATCTCCATGGTATTTGTTCAGGCTCTTCCATCCAACGCACGACGGTAACCACGTCACATTCAAAAATCAACTTGGGCAAAGGAAACCCTTGATCTCGAATTGTGCGAAACACCCTACTCAACACTGTAATCTCTGCTTCGTTTGAATCTTTCCACCCAATGAACTTTGATAAAACAAATATTACGACCCCCTCATCATCCCTAATCACGCCCCCAATTCCCGCCGGCCCGGGATTTCCTAGCGACGATCCATCTGTGTTCACCTTCCACCAACCCTTCAACGGTCGTTCCCATTCTAATCCCTGTCGCCCCACCTGATTTCTTAAGTTTCTTGACTGCCCCAACCCCCTTGGCATGTTTCTTTCAGAACATGCAAAAGAAACAGTGCCCTCTCCCCAAGCTGCTTTACACCAAACTTCAATCCTCCACTTCACTTCTTCTTCAATCACCTTAATATTAACTGACGTCCCCTGGAACACCACCCCGTTCCTATATTTCTAGATAGCCCACAGTATAGCAAGTCCCGTCATACTCCAAACTTCCTTATCGTTCCTTACCGGGCACTCATCAAGCCACCATTGTGCCAGCTGCATCATCTCACCCGACAGTACCCACGCTACCCCAAACCACCCCACACCAACGTACCATAAATTACTAAGAACGGGACACCTGCGGAAAAGGTGATTGACTGTCTCCACCTCGCCCTCGCACAAGGGACATCTACTATTATCGGGTTCCACACACCCTCGTTTAGCCAGGAGGTCGCGCACAGGTACCGCGTTCTTGAGAACTTTCCACATCAATAGTTTCACTTTCCCTGGACATTTGAGCTTCCACATCTTTTTCCAAAATTTCTGGTATTCTCCAGGTTCTTCATCGACCCCCCTTTCCCAGCATGAACGTACAGTGAAGCGGCCATTCCCTACTCTCTTCCATCTCACTCGATCTTCCAAAAACCTATTCATCATTTGCCTATCCAACAAGCTCATGAAATTCTGCCAAATCACAAACTCCCAATCAAATACTCTTCTCCTTAGTTCGATCTGCCACACCCACTCCACACCCTCCCACTTCCCAAACTCCATAATGAGACCCCCTTTATTTACCGACAAAGCATACATACGGGGGAATGTCTCTTTTAATATGATTCCCTCATCCACCCACCAATCTAACCAGAACCGAGCCCGCTCGCCATTCCCTACTTGAACCAGAAAATTACTCTCCTCACCAACTGCTCCCATTTTCTCCCAACCTGAGCAGATATAACCCCAAACTGATCTAGCTTTGCTCGCTTGGGGCACCAGTGGCCTAGTTCTTCCGTAATACTTTGCATCAATGACATCTTTCCAAAAAGAATTCTCTATCCCAAACCTCCATCTCCATGTTAACAACAATGCGTTATTAAACTCCTGTACCCCTTAATTCCCAGTCCCCCCACTGCAATCGGATGACAAATGGAGTCCCAACTAGCCATGTGAATTCTTCTGCTGCCCTCAAACTCATTCCAGAAAAATTTCCGCTGCTCTCTTTCAAGCCTTTCGGCCACACATCTCGGTACCTTAAATATGGACAGAAAGTGCAAGGGTAAATTACTCACCACTGACTTAAGTAGGCATAATCTCCCGGCTTGTGATAAAAGACGTCCTTTCCACCCCGCCAATTTTTTCTCCACTCTCTCAAGCACCGGCTTCCAAATCTCTGTTCCGTTTATACGGTCCCCAATGGGGATTCCTAGATAATTCATCGGCCATGATCCTACCTTACATCCCATTGCTGTAGCCGCATCATTCACCAAGCTCTCATTACAATTAACTCCATATAAACAGCTCTTCCCAAAATTGATCCTAAGCCCTGTAGTCAATGTAAAGCACCGCAAAATTCTTTTAATCTCCACAACCTGTTGGACTTCCCCTTCGCAAAACAAGACTGTGTCGTCGGCGTATTGCAAGTGAGAGATAACCGGACCACCACTCTTTACAGCCAGACCTTGAAATAATCCCAATTCCCTCGCCCTGTTCAGCATCCTGTTTAAAATTTCAGCAATCAAGACAAACAAGTATGGGGATAACGGATCTCCTTGTCGAATTCCTCTTTGCAATCTAAAAAATATTAATAATATATTAACATATATAGTATATCATGGAATAAGTATATTGTCAATATGTTACTAATTTATATACCAACGAAGACGAGAAATTTTGGAATATATTCATTTTTATCCTCTTATAAACTCGATGTGGTTTTCTTAAAAAATTGCTAACATCTCCGAAATTTCCTCCATTTTAAATATCTTTGAAATTTTCATAAATTTATATATCCGATATAATACCGATACCGATATTTAAAACATTGGTTGTAGGTACAATATAAAACATGATGTCCTTCCCGGAATTCGGAACTAGGGCTGAGGAAAACTCGTCTCGATACTCGATCAAAACTCGATTAAATTATTAAAATTTTAAAATATAAAAATAAAATTACTATTAGACATAATTTAAGCTTTGTTAAACCTGACAAATTTATATTTTGCAGCACAATAAGTAAAACTTCCAATTTAAATTCAAATTATATACTCCCTCCGTCCCACCTAAAGTGTCTTACTTATTATTTTTGGATGTTCCATCATATATGTCTTGTTTCCATGAATAGAAATAATTTTCTCATTAAAAGTTAGGTGGACCCCATCATATACTCACTGAGATCATGTGGTTCTCTCCACCTAAGAACCCTTACATAATAATAAAAAAAAAATAAAAATGGTGAAATGTCAAGAGAACTCACTGAGTGAATTATGTGTAGAGCATAGTTTTTAAGATCCCGATCATGATCTTAAAATCTTACGATTTTACGATTATACATCTCTAAAACGATCCGATCCTGGTAGGATCTTTGTAATACCCTAAAATTAGCTATGTTGATAATATTTTGAAAGAAATAATTTAGTATTATTTCTTAAGAAAATAAATTGAATTGGGAAGTAAATTAATATTTTTAAGATATAGATTTATTTAAAGAAATGAATTATTTTCCTAGGGAAAAATAATTTAATAGATTTGAGAAGTATATTTTCCAAGAAAAAAAAATGCTTGACAATAGTATTTTATTAGTTAGGTATTATTTCTCTAATAATATTTATATAGTTAAATTTATGATTAATATAAAGTTATCAATAACCCATTTGTAGTAATATCATACTTCAATAGAGTTCAAACCCATAGTTTATAATAGAATTTTACTAAAATTACAATAATTTTAGTGCAATTCAATTTAAGAAATAAATATAGATCAAGAACATTATGGACGTCCAATGGCAATAGGAATATATACAATTTAAATGACTACTAGAAAATATATCAGAAATATGTGGACTGCATGGTCATGCATAATATGTGATTTGCAACTTAAATAATAATAAAATAATAACTAATAATAGGGATACGTAAATAGTGTAACAGAATAGAGTTGGATTATGGGAAATAATACTAATAGTAATGATTAGTGGTGATTAAAATACTACTCTTCCAGGATATATTTTCTAAGAAGCTACCAAGTATTATAGTACGAAATCATTATTCAGCAAATGAATTGAGTATGTGTAGGATAAAGGTTCTACTGCTTATACGTGGGAGATAGGTAATACCAAAGCTGGACATGGATGCGTACGTGCTCTTCCATGCAAATCTCCACCAACGAAACCCTATACTATAGCTAACATTAGTCAGCAAAGCTACCTAAAGTTTACAATAAAAAAAATTGGTGTATGTACAATCCTTGCCTATAAATACGAATGGATTTTCAAAATGAAAGTCACCAGCAATTCGAAGCAATAACAAGTGTGAGAAAGGCGTGCTAGTGAGAGAGTAGTGAGGGTATTGTAAGTGTAAGGAATAGCCAAGTTTGTAAGCTATTATATCGACGGAAGAAACTGTAAGTAAATTTTTATTCTATGGGCTTTTGTCGTAGGATTAAATTTTTGCATGTCTAAATACCTTCGTGTTTTAATAATGTTAGGGTTTATTCATGCAATTTATTTATGCAGAGGTATTGCCCAATTATGTGTTTAAATTAATTTGGGGCTAGGCCATGCATGTGAAAAATTAAATTTCAGTCTATGGCATGTGAATTATTGAATTGTTATTATGCGAGATATACCCCAGAGGTGGATATCTTCGTGAGATATTTTGTGGGTTATCCAAGGGATTCCCATGAACAGGATTGTGTTTGACCAAGGGTCTCACAGTCATTTTCTAGATCGCAAGGTAGGGCCATCCTTGTGTACTCATATTTTGACTTCGGTCATTATGAGGGCATGCTAGGTCCTATGAGATACCCCGGGTGTAGGCATCATAGTCGAGCTACATGTGGATTGAATTATTGTAACTGTTTTGACATGCCATTTACTGTTGAGTCGTAGTTAATTATTTTTGTCCAAGGGATAAAAATTTATTTACTCAGCCGGTGTGCTGATAAATGTTACTTACTCACTTTTTTTCAGGATTTGACATTTGTGAAGCTCATTAACATCACGGGCACGGGCACGGGAGTCAGTATCGTTTTACAAGTGGTTATTTTAAATAATATTTTACTTGTAGTAAGGTTGTCGCTTTAATAGTTGGTCGCAGTTATTTTAATTTTAAACTCTGATATTTTGCTAAATTAAATATATTTTGAAATTTAGTTAACAGTCTTTAAATAGTGTTTGTAATTATTTTAATTAGCCTTAGCACTTTTAATTAAGTTAGCCAAGGCAAGGCCAAAGCGAGCTTAATTGGAAGTGTGGCGGTAACAACCCCGCTTTCCTTTTGGTAACTTCCGCTGTGATTTTTAAGATGGGAAAATGGGGGTGTTACAAGTTGGTATCAGAGCGTGAATCAAAATATTTTTGAGTCAAAATTTCTTTAAAGTCAAATTAAATTTTTGGAGTTAGAGTTTCATAATAAATTTTTAAAATATATATATGTTTTTACTTAAGAAAAATTTTGGGATGGGACACGATACACTTGCATTAGGCACAGCCCTTATTATTATTTATGCTTAATAATTGCATTATGCTTATGATAATGTTGTTTGATTAGATGGCCGGAAATAACTTTAACGCTAGAATGATGGAAGTAGTCCCGGACCTAGTCCGTGAGCTAGTAAGAACCTGTGAACAAGAGCATACTCGAGCTGAACATTTAAAAGACTTATTAATTACGGAACTCACAAAACATCTAGAAGAGGAGGTGGAAAGTGAAAACAAATACAATGAAGAGCACGAGATGAGATTTTCAGCCGAAGAGCAACGGGATGAGTTCGACGCCTTTACACGGAGAAAACGGAAGAATTGGTAGACGTAAAGGAGGAGCTGGAGGACGTAAAGGATGAGCTGGAGGACGTAAAGGAGAAGTTGGAGAACGTGGAGGAGGAACTGAAAGATAGTCAAGAGAAGAATATTCGTAATTTAGCGACTATAGAGCGACAGAAAGAAATCATACGTAGACAAGCCGATCAGCTGTACTTTAGAGGCCGCAGAGCAGTTGCTCGTAGGAGTGACCCAGGATCCTCATCCCATCCTCAGCGTATTGAAGATTCCGAAGACCCAGAGGAGGAAGAAAAGACAAGTCCAGTCCGTGAACGTAGCCGCTCTCCGGAGTACCATCCAGCCAGCCCATGATGTGGAGTTCACCTTGGACTAGATGCTATGTAGTATAGTCTAGTATAATATAGTCTAGTCTAGTATAGTATAGTCTAGTATAGTATAGACTAAACGCTATATGTGTGTATCTGTTTTAACTTGGAAATTTTGAACCGTTGTATCCAAGTTTATATAAAAGTAAAATGAAATTTTCTCGACTTATTTTTTTATTATTTTATTTCACAGTTGTATTAAAAAAAAAAGATTATATCATTAGGTATTGAAATAAAAGTAGTCAATTAATACGATTATGATTTCAAAAGTTATAAAGATAGTTTGAGTTTTTTTGGTATACTCAATTTAAGAAATTTATTTTATACTATTATAAAAAAAAAATGTAACTTGTCTTATTACTTATAAATGATATTTCTACAAAAATTTTTTTAGCAGAAGTGCTTATCAAGTTTTTTTACTTAATGTCTTTTTATTTTTTTTTAAAGTTAACTATATAACTATTATATTTTGAAAGTTATTTAATATTTTATTTGAATCATATATGCAGATGAGTAGTTCAGGAACCAGAACATTTGACGAAAAATCTCAGATGCAATCTGAGATAAGGAAGTTAAGGGAGACTATAATCCTAGAACAATATTTTGCGAAAGGAGCCCAAGAAGAGGTAATACAAAAAGAAGAGGAAATACAGAAGCTGGAGGATAGAGTTTTATACCTAGAAAGCCTGGCTGTCAAACATGAGAAGATGATTAGTTCTTTACGATGAAAGAATGAGGGATTGATTCGTAAAGGATTTCCTGGTAAGCTTCTTCCACCACGATGTGGAGAATGCGGCCAACAACATCTCATTTGGCGATGCCCTGAACCTGGGGAGTATTTTCGATGCGGAGAGGTTGGGCATGTCGCTAGGGAATGCCACACCAAGATAGTATCAGCTCGGAAATATTAGATATCTTAGAAACTCACTAATATATTAGACTATTTTGTATGTATAAATCTTTAAATTTGTATTAACATATGTCGACTTCGGCTAGTTAATGAAAATGTCGACGATTTTGGTGTGTATCTTTTAATTAAAAAAATATAATATATCTTTTTATTTGCATAAGCATTTCATAAGAATATTAAAAGGATTATTACTATTATTTGTACTGAAAAGTCCCTTGCAGATGAACAATTGGGAAGTAAACGAAATGCTAGACAAGAAAGATCAGATGGAAGCTGAGATTAGAAGCCTTAAGAGTGAACTGCTACTAGAAAGAGACTTTATATCCTGGAATCAGAAAGAAATTCTTCAGAAAGATCAAGAAATAAAAGATTTAAAAGCCATGCTCTCATACTATGAAGAGCGGACTACTAATCTAGAGATACGTTTGAGAGATGTAGAAAGCAATTCCATAGGACTCCCCGTGCCGCCACCTTGTACGGAATGTGGGAGGCCACATCTAACTTGGCGTTGCCCCGGCAAAGGAGAGTGCTTCCGCTGTGGAAGGAAGGGGCATAAGTACAAGGATTGTTATACGAAGAACATTCAAGATTAGAGAGGACAAGTCTAAAAATAATATATTAGCTTAACTTGTACTTGTAAACCAGTCTCGGCAAGTTAGAATATTTGACTGGTAGTTTTGAAGTGTACTCTTGTTATTTTATAAAAGAACACTAGTATTATTTGTTTATATTGATTAACAAAAGCAATTAACTGATTAACTAACTGATGTTTCATAGGAACAAGGGGATTAGCACTAACATAAAACCAACATGGCCGATAACAACGACCGCCAACAACAGATAGAACAACTATTGCTCACTCTTGGAGCAGTTGTTCAGAAGCAAGCTGAAGGAGGAGAACATCATACAGAAACACAAGGGGATTATATCGAGGCGGTTAATAAGTTTCAACCTCCTCGATATAATGGACAAGAGGACCCAGCTAAATTAGAAGGGTGGATTGAATCACTCGAAAAGCTACTCGAGGCAGTAGAATGCCCTGAAAAACGTAAGGTGGGAGTAGCTACTTTCTTCCTGACCGGAATAGCAAATACTTGGTGGAGGTCACAAGAAGATCGCCAGATTACTTGGGAAGGATTTCAAAAAAGTCTGAGAGAACGATTTTATCCACTCAGCCTTAAAAATTCCAAGTATGAAGAGTTTGTTACTCTTCAACAGGGTAGTCGATCTGTACAAGAATATTATGCTAAGTTTACTGAACTTCTGAGATTTGCTCCAGACTTGGTAGCAACAGATCAGACTAAGGCCCAGAAGTTTGTGCTTGGACTGAACAAGTACATTCGTAAGGCATTTGGTGGGAAACAATTTACAAGTTTACAAAAAAGCTTACGATCGAGCTATGACCGTCGAAAAAGTCGAAGGATCAGAACATAAGGGAGAAAGCTCAAGACAAGTCCCTCAGAATAAAGGAAAGCGAAAATTTGAGGAAATCAAAGATAACAGGCAAAGGGGAGATTTCCTGCAGAACAACAGAAGTAGGTTCCCCTATCCCAACCAGTATAGGGAGCCGGTACCCACTCCGTGTAATCGGTGTAGCAAAAGGCATGCAACTCGCCAGTGTCCACAAGGCGAAGAATGTTACCGTTGTGGCATGACAGGTCACAGGGCCAGAAACTGTCGCCTGAGACTTGATCCCAACAGACTTCGGCCTGACTTGAGAAAAGAGGACTATTGCCCAGAATTGCGAAGGCCTCAAAACCAACAAGGAAATCAAGGGCCACGTCCAACTTTTCCGACGAATCCGGGAGTAAACAATAAAGCTCCACAGAACCAGGGCAGACCTAACCAGGGAAGGTTGGACGTAGTCAATCAAGCTGACCTTCAAGATGGTGGTAACCTGGTTGAAGGTACTTTTGAAATTAAAACTTCTAAAGTCCGTACTTTGTTTGATTCTGGAGCTACCTATTCATTCATATCTCGTAGAAAATTGCCCGAGTTGAGACTCGATAAACCCCAGGAAATAGGATTAGGAATCTCCTTACCTAACGGAGCAATTATTAATTGCTCAACACGTTATGAGAAAGTTCCTATCTGCATCTGTGAAGTTGAATTCCCTGCTGATCTCATTAACTTCGAGCTACGAGATTTTGATGTTATCTTGGGAATGGATTGGCTTACAAAATATCAAGCCACCATCAAGTGTGCCCAACAGAAGATAACGATGTATGGGCCGAATAAACATCGAATTTCGTATTATATGGAGCCCAAAGGACCAACAACAAAGGTGGTTTCAGCAATGCATTTGGCAACATTAGTAAGAAAAGGGAATCCCCTTTATCTTTGCTATGTCCATAATTTACAAGTAGAGGAGGTGGAGCTAAACAATATTCCAGTAGTCAGAGAATATCCGGATGTATTTCCTGCAGATATTTCAGGAATGCCACCTGAACGTGAGATAGAATTCACAATTGACTTAGTTCCAGGTACGGAACCCATATCAAAAGCTCCATACCGGATGGCACCAGCTGTAATACCCGAGAAATCGACATCGAAATTTAAATCCAAAATTAAAGAATTGGATTTATTAAAATCAAAATAATTCCGAGAGAGCGGAATTAAATATTTCGGACAGTCGCGACTCGGGATAGATGTATCGAATTATCCCAACAATCTCGGATAATTCATATTATGATTTTTAAAAGATTAAAATCATAATATTAAAAAAAAAAAGAGAGAGAGAGAAAAAACGCGAGCAGGTGGCCGCGCGGTGGCCGCGCGGTGCGCGCCACCAGCACGCCACCCTGCTGTTATGAACAAAGTCATAACGCCCATGCGTTTCTTGCCATGGTGTTGGTGGTGGGCGATTCCAAACGACTCCAAATTGAATTTCAAGCATTGAGGGACGTTGTGGGGTGCTTGAAAATGATTATTGGGTGCATTAAGATCCCAACAAATCAGTTATGAGGCTATATGATCACTTGAGGGAATCCTATGAAGTCTTGTGGAGTAGTGGGGGTTTTGGATGAGGGTTGAGGGAGTTAAGTCAAGGGTTATGGAGCTAAATTCGTCCCTTCACATCCCTAGCATCCTATGACAGTCATTGGGCTATTCCCCACCTCTATAAATACCCTAGTCATGCCTCCATTCCACCCATTTGCACTTAAGAAGTTTCATAGTGAGAGTGGTGAGAGTTCTTGAGTTGTGCTTCACTTGGCAGAGAGTTGGACGTGTTCAAGTGATCCAATCCATTCTTCTAAGGTTAGGTAAGAGTTCTACTTCATTCCATTGGTTTTAGATTCGAGTCTGTTGCCCTAGAACTAAGAAGTCTTTCGACAACTCCAAAATAGATTCAATCGGAGGGAGGTGTTGATTCGTGGGGCTGTTCCGGACAATCTCGGGGATTCTACCAAGGGGAATTTCGATCCTAAACTCATCCCAAGTAAGTTAGTATTGTGCACGTCGATTTTTAGGAGTTTTGGTTGAGTATAACTCGAGATATAGGTTTATCTTTTCATTTGACAAAATCTGCCAAATAGGGTTTTCCTATGACCAATTTTATTGTTCTGTGAATTCGACCACGATCCGTACATTTTTAGGAGAACCTTCCAAAATGAAACTTGTTCCTAATGTCCTAAAGATGCTCTCTGTAAATTTTTATAATTTTTGGACATGTTTTGGTCACCCAAATTCGATCTGGTATTTTCTGCACATGAGTTGACAGATTTAATGTATGTATGTAGTCAGTTTTGTTGTTCGATTCACTCTTGCCTATGATCGTTTTTAGTGCTTGATGTCTTCGTGAAACTTGTTCTAATATGTGTCTAGAACATCCCTGTAAAATTTCATGATTTGTGGAGCACATAAGAAATTGTTATGAATTTTTGAACTCACTGTGGTCGGATTTACTGAAGCATGAGGAATTGTAATTCAATAGCTTTCTGAAATGGGTTAAAATGACCTATTTAGAATCCGAATTTTGAGATGGCTATTTCTATGAAAAATGCTTATTTTGATGTTCCCTAGCCACTGTAATTTTTCCAGAATTTTTAAAAATAATTTGTTGCATTTTTAAATGCGATTTTGAAAACTGCCACAGTATTACGTTTAATCGGTAAAGGCTATTGGTATATTCGATGAACTAAGAGTCGATTGTTACTCGTTTTTAGATATATATGAAATCTGGATATGTGGTGAATATTATGGAATGATAAAAATATGGTTTTAAAACTTTGTGAGTTTTGATCGAGTGGGATGCCAATGTTTTAGAGGGTAAGTGCACTTGGCGTGAGCTCGTTGGGCCGCCCCCTCTTTTTGTGGCCAAAACGGCGCAAATGATATTATGGTTTCGTGTTAGTAAGAGTCTATACTCCTAGATGTATCCGTATGGGTTATCTAGGGCTCCGGAGTGGTCTGTATAGAGTCACTGCTTTCACATCCCTCGTGGGTACGAGTCCCAGAGGTGGGTTGATCTGAAAAGGCTTCGGCCCAGGATTGTTATTATTGCCGGCTTGTGGACATAAGCGCCCAAGCGGATGTTGATCTGAAAAGGCTTCGGCCCAGGATCGTTGATACCGACGGCTTGTGGACATAAGTGCCCAAGCGGGTAATTTGGATGTCCTCGATCAAAACAAACAATGGTAAAATAATGTGTTTGAGCTCTTGCGGGTTTAATTCCCCAAGAATGGTTATTCTCGATCAAAATGAATAATGGTAATTTATTTGTGTGGCAAAGCGTAAGAGGCTTCGGAAAAAATTATTTTTACTCGTCCTCCTTTTAAATTAAAAATCCCACTTTTATATACTCTTCTGGAATTTTTAAAATTCGTTGTGCTATATATTAACTTACTCAGTACCGTTGTACTGATAAGATACGTTGTCTCTATTTTTTTTTTCAGATGTGAAAGATTATCGCATGGCATTTTACCATTTGGGATGGGAATTTCCGAAGACTTGTCGCACTTAATTTTTTTTAAATTCTTTTACGAATTCTGAACTCATGTTTGGCCGTGCTTGGCCCTTACTGAGCTTCCGCACTGTTTTTAAATTATGCATGTTAGACTTAACTCTGATTTAAAATTCGGGCACTGTTTGAATGGTTTTAAATTATTTTTCTAAATTATTGATACAACTTAGCCTTAGCATCTTCTCAAGTGAGCTCGAAATGGTTCGCGTCTTGCTTGGGGAGGTGTGGCGGTGGCATCCCGGCCTGGGTTATCAAATCCGGGGTGTTACACCAGCTGAAACGAAGGAATTGAAGGAACAACTCGAAGACCTTTTGGAAAAAGGATACATTTGTCCTAGTACATCTCCGTGGGGAGCACCTGTCCTATTTGTACGAAAGAAGGATGGTGGAATGAGACTTTGTGTGGATTACAGAGGCCTCAATCAAGTGACGGTGAAAAATAAATATCCGTTGCCACGAATTGATGACTTATTTGACCAACTCAAAGGAGCCAGAGTCTTTTCAAAGATTGATTTGAGGTCTGGTTATCATCAGCTTAGGATAGCTGAGCAGGATATCCCAAAGACGGCATTTAGAACACGGTATGGTCACTACGAATTTACCGTGATATCGTTTGGCTTAACCAACGCTCCAGCAGTATTCATGGCTCTGATGAATAATGTTTTCCGAGAATTGTTGGACAAATGTGTAGTTGTGTTCATTGACGATATATTGGTTTACTCCAAGAATGAGGAAGAACACAAACAACATCTACACCAAGTCCTGCAAATATTAAGAAGCCATCAACTGTATGCCAAGTTGTCTAAGTGCGACTTTTGGCTCAACACAGTTGTATTCCTCGGTCACATCGTCTCTGCCGATGGAATATCAGTTGACCCTGCTAAAGTAGCCGCAGTAAAGGATTGGCCTGTACCGACCTCTCAAACCGAGATAAGAAGTTTCCTTGGTTTGGCAGGCTACTACAGGAGATTTGTCAAAGATTTCTCAAAAATTGCGAGACCGCTAACACAAAATTTGAAGAAGGGATCAAAGGTTATATGGACACCTGAATGCGAAGCTGCATTTCAGACATTAAAGGAAAGACTAACTACGGCACCAGTCCTAACCTTACCCAATGAAAAAGACGATTTTGAAATTTATAGTGATGCTTCCAAATTTTGGTTGGGATGCGTGTTAATGCAAAAAGGAAAAGTTATAGCTTATGCATCTCGACAGCTAAGGCCAAACGAGGAAAATTATCCAACTCATGACCTGGAGTTAGCTGCAGTCGTCTTTGCTTTAAAGATATGGAGACATTACTTGTACGGACGAAAGTGTCAGATATACACAGATCATAAAAGTCTAAAGTATATCTATACTCAGAAAGAGCTCAACATGCGCCAGAGGCGATGGTTAGAGCTAATGAAGGACTATGATTTAGGCATTACATATCACGAGGGAAAAGCCAATAAAGTGGCTGATGCACTAAGTCGAAAGTCAAAACATCTGGGTAACACAAGAATCTTGCCGCACGAGTTATATATGGAATTGGCACGATTTGACATTGAGTTGGTATACCAAGGTACTCCTACTCAGCGAATCAATGCCATCACAATCCAACCAACCATTTTTAACGAAATCAGAGAAAGACAATCTGGTGACGTCAAAGTGGAAAGGATCAAAGCAAAGATAGCTCAAGGTGAAGCTACAGACTTTCAAATTCACGAAGACGGCAGTATCCGATTTAAGGGTCGTTGGTGCGTACCAAAAGCATGCGAGGACCTCAAGAGACGTATCCTCGAAGAAGGCCACGAAACTCCTTATTCTGTACACCCTGGAGGAGACAAGTTGTACAAAGACTTACGAAAGATCTTTTGGTGGCCTAGAATGAAAAGAGAGGTAGCAGAATTCGTGGAAAAGTGTCTGACCTGTCAAAAGGTCAAAGCCGAGCGGAAGAAACCCCTTGGATTGGTAAAACCACTAGAAGTTCCAGAATGGAAATGAGATAGTATTTCCATGGACTTCGTCTCAGGTTTGCCAAAGACGCCTAAAGGAAACGATAAGATATGGGTCATTGTCGATAGATTGACAAAGGCAGCTATATTCATACCCATGAAAGAAACTTGGAGTATGGATCAACTAGCAAAGGCCTATATTGAGAATGTAGTACGGAGACATGGAATTCCTCAAGACATTGTTTCAGACCGAGACCGTCGATTCGTCTCGAGTTTCTGGACTAAGTTACAAGAAGCCTTTGGTACTAAAATAAAAATGAGTACAGCATTTCACCCAACAACCGATGGCCAAACTGAAAGAACCATCTAGACCCTTGAAGACATGCTAAGAGCTTGTGCTTTAGAATTTCAAGGGAGTTGGGAAAATCACCTACCGCTAGTTGAATTTAGCTATAACAATAGCTATCATGCTAGCATTGGAATGGCCCCATTTGAAGCACTATATGGTAGGAAATGTCGAAGTCCACTTTGCTGGACTAAGGGCGAGAATCCAATCCCTGTTGGACCACAACTAATTGAGGAGACAAAGCGTGTTATTGAGCAAGTCCAACTCAAGATGAAAGCCGCCCAAGATCGACAAAAGACGTATGCCGACCAGAAAAGGCAAGAAGGAGGATACGAAATAGGTGACAAAGTGTTACTAAAAGTATCCCCTATGAAAGGAGTGATGAGGTTTGGTAAACGTGGTAAGCTAAGTCCTCGTTACATTGGACCCTTCGATATCATTGCCAAAGTTGGTACATTGGCATATCGACTAGACTTACCAGAAGAATTATCTCGAGTTCATGATGTGTTCCACGTGTCACAGCTTAAGAAATATCATCATGACCTTCAGAGATTAATCCCATCAGAAATAATTGAATTAGATGATGACCTTACTTATGAAGAGAGACCAGTTAAAATCTTAGATACTAAAGAACGAGCCACGAGGCGTAAAGTCGTCCGTATGGTTAAGGTCCAATGGTCAAACCACGACGAGAATGATGCTACTTGGGAAACTGAGGTAGAAATGCAAACCAAGTATCCAGAGCTATTTCTTGAGACAGATACAGCTATGGGGACATAGCTGTGAAAACAAGTGGGGGAGGTGATTCCGTAACCGTGCCCAATAGAGAATAAGGTAATAAAAGTCTAATTATGTGCTAACCTTACTTTTAGTCTTGCAATAGTTTATTTGAGTAAACTTCGAGGACGAAGTTTGTTTTTAAGAAGGGTAGATTGTAATACCCTAAAATTAGCTATGTTGATAATATTTTGAAAGAAATAATTTAGTATTATTTCTTAAGAAAATAAATTGAATTGGGAAGTAAATTAATATTTTTAAGATATAGATTTATTTAAAGAAATGAATTATTTTCCTAGGGAAAAATAATTTAATAGATTTGAGAAGTATATTTTCCAAGAAAAAAAAATGCTTGACAATAGTATTTTATTAGTTAGGTATTATTTCTCTAATAATATTTATATAGTTAAATTTATGATTAATATAAAGTTATCAATAACCCATTTGTAGTAATATCATACTTCAATAGAGTTCAAACCCATAGTTTATAATAGAATTTTACTAAAATACAATAATTTTAGTGCAATTCAATTTAAGAAATAAATATAGATCAAGAACATTATGGACGTCCAATGGCAATAGGAATGTATACAATTTAAATGACTACTAGAAAATATATCAGAAATATGTGGACTGCATGGTCATGCATAATATGTGATTTGCAACTTAAACAATAATAAAATAATAACTAATAATAGGGATACGTAAATAGTGTAACAGAATAGAGTTGGATTAAGGGAAATAATACTAATAGTAATGATTAGTGGTGATTAAAATACTACTCTTCCAGGATATATTTTCTAAGAAGCTACCAAGTATTATAGTACGAAATCATTATTCAGCAAATGAATTGAGTATGTGTAGGATAAAGGTTCTACTGCTTATACGTGGGAGATAGGTAATACCAAAGCTGGACATGGATGCGTACGTGCTCTTCCATGCAAATCTCCACCAACGAAACCCTATACTATAGCTAACATTAGTCAGCAAAGCTACCTAAAGTTTACAATAAAAAAAATTGGTGTATGTGCAATCCTTGCCTATAAATACGAATGGATTTTCAAAATGAAAGTCACCAGCAATTCGAAGCAATAACAAGTGTGAGAAAGGCGTGCTAGTGAGAGAGTAGTGAGGGTATTGTAAGTGTAAGGAATAGCCAAGTTTGTAAGCTATTATATCGACGGAAGAAACTGTAAGTAAATTTTTATTCTACGGGCTTTTGTCGTAGGATTAAATTTTTGCATGTCTAAATACCTTCGTGTTTTAATAATGTTAGAGTTTATTCATGCAATTTATTTATGCAGAGGTATTGCCCAATTATGTGTTTAAATTAATTTGGGGCTAGGCCATGCATGTGAAAAATTAAATTTCAGTCTATGGCATGTGAATTATTGAATTGTTATTATGCGAGATATACCCCAGAGGTGGATATCTTCGTGAGATATTTTGTGGGTTATCCAAGGGATTCCCATGAACAGGATTGTGTTTGACCAATGGTCTCACAGTCATTTTCTAGATCGCAAGGTAGGGCCATCCTTGTGTACTCATATTTTGACTTCGGTCATGATGAGGGCATGCTAGGTCCTATGAGATACCCCGGGTGTAGGCATCATAGTCGAGCTACATGTGGATTGAATTATTGTAACTGTTTTGACATGCCATTTACTGTTGAGTCGTAGTTAATTATTTTTGTCCAAGGGATAAAAATTTATTTACTCAGCCGGTGTGCTGATAAATGTTACTTACTCACTTTTTTTCAGGATTTGACATTTGTGAAGCTCATTAACATCACGGGCACGGGCACGGGAGTCAGTATCGTTTTACAAGTGGTTATTTTAAATAATATTTTACTTGTAGTAAGGTTGTCGCTTTAATAGTTGGTCGCAGTTATTTTAATTTTAAACTCTGATATTTTGCTAAATTAAATATATTTTGAAATTTAGTTAACAGTCTTTAAATAGTGTTTGTAATTATTTTAATTAGCCTTAGCACTTTTAATTAAGTTAGCCAAGGCAAGGCCAAAGCGAGCTTAATTGGAAGTGTGGCGGTAACAACCCCGCTTTCCTTTTGGTAACTTCCGCTGTGATTTTTAAGATGGGAAAATGGGGGTGTTACAATCTTAAAATTAGTAAGATCTTGATCGTAAAATGTTACGATCTTATGGTCATACTTCCTTAAACGCTTCTACGATTTTACGATTATACCTTCTTAAAAGCATAAAATTTTTGTAGAATTTTATGATTTGAGATTAAAGTAACTTATCTTCTTTAATTTTAAACTTAAGAACATGTACTCCTTATGTATGATATGTAAAAAAAAAAACATAATATGCATGTATGTGGAAATATTTTATGTTTAATTGTGATGTTTTTGTACTGTGCTGTATTATTTAACTTGCAAGATTCATAAATACACGAAATAATACTTTTACTCGTTAGTATGCATAATTAAATTTATTCATTATTGAAATTTCATAAGATCTTAGGATCCCGATTCGATCATACGATTCTGATCTTGCAAAGAGAAAGACAATCCCATATAGGATCTCGATCTTAACAACCTTGGTGTAGAGAACCCAGTACTCCCCTAACAGGCCCACATTTCATTTTTTGTTTTTTTACTTTTTTAAATCAATACTTCCTCTGTATTAAAAAATTTATTACGGACCCATCTTTCATGCAGTTCAATGCACATTTTAAACTATTAATAACTCAAATTCGGTACAAGTAAAAAAATTCAAAAGTTCTATATTTAAAAACTACACGACGAGACGAATCTAACAAGATCTCACTTGAATATATTTTAACTTGTATGATTATAATAAAAGTTTAAGTGAAAGTATCTGTGTAAATAGTAGCATCTGACAAAATGTCAAAAACATAACAATACGGAGGAAGTATAACAAGTATTATAAGAACCCATAAAATAGGTTCTTTGTTGAGGGTGCTCTAATAAATCCCACCTTAATTCTTGTGCCCAACAGTAATAAGACACAATAGATGGGATGGAGAGAGTAATATCTAACTTAGTTTCGGACTAAAACTTTAAATTTTATTACTGTACAAGCCAAGGTTGTTAAGATCGGGATCCAATATGGATCATTTTTCTCTTTGCAAGATCGGGATCGTAGGATCGAATCGGGATCCTGAGATCTTATGAAATTGCAATAATGGATAAACTCAATTATGCATACTAACAAGTAAAAATATTATTTCGTGTGTTTATTAATCTTGCAAGTTAATTAATACTCCACATATATATATTATGTTTGTTACACATCATACATAAGGAATACAAGCTCTTAAGTTTAAAATTGAAGGAAAAAAATTATTTTGTTTTCAAATCATAAAATACTACAAAAATTTTATGTGTTTAAGAGGTTAAGATCGTAGAAACATTTGAGGGAGTATGACCATAAAATCGTAACAATTTATTATTAGGATCGAGATCATACAAGGATCGGGATCGTTTTAGAGAGGTGTGATCGTAAAATCGTAAAATCTTTACGTTCTTAAAATCAGGATCGTGATATTAACCTGTACAAGCTTCTATATCACCCCACAACTACGGTACAAGCTACTATATCAGCCCTATTTTGGAATGGAAAATCTCTGATTCCAAATTCCAAGGTCACTATAAAGTTAGTAGCGTGTTGAGTAAGTTATTGGAGGATGTCGTCAGGATAAGATCAGACTCAAGACCTAAACCAGACTCCCTCTGCAGAAAAGTTTCAGTTTCACCTCTATTATTGTTTGTTGCACTCGTCCCTCGTCACTCAACTCCATTTTTCACTCGAAATCTTCTCTGTATAAATTCATTTTAGCAAAGGGAAATTTCAGATCTCACTCTCACTATATCTCCCAGCTTCTACTACTTTGTTCGAAACAATCCTCCTGCTCCTTCTGCCTCCTCCTCCTCCCTCTCCTGCTGTGTTGTCGTGTGGTAGATTGGTTCTTGAAGAAATCACAAATGTAAAGTCAAGTAAGTAAGTTTCATTTACTTAAAGTATTTTTTAACGCTGTTGCCTTTTGTACTTTCTGGAACATCATTTGAGCATTATCTCAACAATGAAAAAAACATACAAAATGGAAAAAAGTCATTTGCCATGCCAAGCTGGTTATCAACTCCTCCCAGCCCTAAATTTTACTACTAGTATGTTCTTGTGCACTGTTAATTAAATTTACCGTAATCTTATCTTTGTTCGTTGCTGCTTTTCCCCAAATCATTTTGCCCTAATTTCTTCTCGCATTTGCTGCATGACTGCATCATCAACACAAACACTTGATTATGGTTTGCTGCACCCGTTTGTGATTGGAGAAGCATGTTGCTGATTCCAAGCATCACCACCACCATCACAGAACCCGGTTAATTTAGGTTTCTTGCTCCAGCAATCCAAAAAACAAGAGTCGCCGCTAAATTCGTCTGCTAACAAGGATCTAGGGTTCTTCCCCCTACCCGTTATCAGTTTCGGAGCTGCAAGCGCCGGATCGGCCATACCACCGCTTCAACTCGAGATAGAGATTCGAGATGAGTTCACCATCAGAGACAGTTATCCCATCCGAGGAGTCAAGAAAAATGAGCGAATACCAGGCCATCTTGATGGCTCTACCCCCAGAAATCATCCTTGATATCCTCTCAAGACTTCCCATTCGAACCATTGTGATATGCAAATGCGTGTGCAGACAATTGCTTCAGCTGATCACAAGTCCAGCTTTCGCTGAGCTCCACCTTCTCAGATCAACTCCTGGCATAATTATCCAACAAGCAAAAGGTTTTTGGTGCAGATTGCTCGAATTTGAGGATGAGGAAGAGGTTCAAAACCATGTTCTTAATCATAAGCAGTTGATGGAATTTGACCCCGGAGATATTATTAACAACCCTTTTGACAGCATACGGATAGTAGGCTCCGTCAGTGGCTTGCTTTGCTTGGTTGAAAACGCTTTCTTTAATGACTTTTACATATGTAATCCAATCACACGTGAGTATATAGTTCTACCGGCTCCCGAAGAGTTTCTTCTTCCATTCATGGTGACCGTGTGTGGATTTGGTGTGAGCTCATCTAGTGGAGAATACAAAGTGGTTAGGATTAGCCATGACGGTTTGGATTCTTCTCCACATCCTTATCCAGAGATTCTTCCTGATCTCAAGTGTGAGATTTACACCTTGGGAACGGAATCATGGCGAAGAATTACAGCGGGAATCAAATTCAATTTAAATAGTTATCCTGCTCATGTCTTTCTGAGTGGAAGTCTTCACTGGCTGGTAGGAGATGCAGAGGGTTACTGGTTCATTGCTTGTTTCAATCTTGAAACAGAGTTGTTTAACTCCTTTCCACGGATTCTATTTACAGTCCCTGCTTCTGAGGGACGTGCGGTCTTGTCGATCTTGGGGGACTGTTTATGTGTATGTGACTACTACGGCAACGAATTTTTCATATGGGCTATGGAGGACTACGGTGTTGGGAAATCTTGGACTAAAAAATATGTTATCAGCAACCAAATAGAGGATCTTGAGTCGATGGGTAATGATGTTTATAGGCCTTTGAAGTTGATAGTTTATGATGTTATTAGGGATTTGAAGTTGTTTACAGTTGCCGAGTTGTTGTTTATCTGGGAAGAAGCAGGGATATTCTGTTTCTCTATCAAGACTGAAACTGTTGCACATGTACAGTTTTTTGGAGGTGGTTGGATGGCGGAAATGCTTCACACCCCAAGTCTTTTGTCGCCCAAGAGATTTGGGAAGGAAAATGTGAAGAGATTTGGGAAGGAAAATGTGGCTTCTTTGGGTTATTGAATGGGAATCTGGTGCCATGTTGATGAGAGATTCAGTTTTTTCATGCAAGCATTTCAAGCTGCTTTGAATTTTTGAGATGAATTTCGGATGAATCTTTCATGAATTTTTGAGATGACATTTTGGATTTGTGGTGTGTAAATTATCTTGCAATCCGGAAGCCCTTTTTTATAAGGGGAATATGTTGTTAAATAGTAGTACTAGGTTTGTTAGGCTTACAGATTCTGAATGTGTCCGTTACATTTGGAGCCTCTTCTCCATGTCAAAATGTTGTTTTCCCAGTAGGCGATATTTTTCAGATGATGTTTCTAGAATTAGCACTGCTGTTCTTTTCTGCATCCTCCGCAGTGAAAAAAAGGAGTTTTAAGTAGGAGGTAATGACTCAGACTCTAACCTATAAAAGATGATTTCTCCACTAGAAAATTAGAGATACTACTTGCCAACAATTTTCACAGTATTACCCAAATCATCTATCTGGAAATATGTGTTGATGCTCAGAGTCACTATTTTTCCCAATTGCATTAGGCATTTTGCATTGACTGTTGAGTAGAGTAAATGAGGTATGCCGGGCAAGAAAGAACACCAAGGCATGCTCATGCCACAGACAAAACTGAGCCCAATCCAACTATAGCAACACACACTACAATAGCAAATATTTCGAGCGATACAAATTTCCCTCAAATAGCAGACAACATAGCAAAGTAATACTACTATGTAGTATGTACAAAAGCCATCAAAGGTAGTAGTGTAACATCACAGTTGTACCAAGTCTCACAGAAAACCAGAACAATAGAATCGAGAGTGTACATGTTGCAACATGATAGAATATCAGCATATAAAGAAATTCAGGAGAATAGAAAACAAATACTGCCCATAATACCAAAGATGAGAGTAGTTATGATTAAATGATTTGGGATGTCAAAACATCACCATCATCATCATCAATATTCACCAACTCTAATAGTGTGTCTGCCATTGGCAACGAGTATCAGCACCTTGGACTAAGCCAATTTCTGGATTCTTTCATTTTCCTATTTGAACATCACCGCCTTCCATGCATTTAATCAAATTATTATTGTCGTTGTCTGAAATCATCTCTCCTTTGACAAGAAGCACCAACAATATTAACAATCATAGTAAGATATTCAAAAAAGCTACACACGTCCAGTGGCGGAATCAGTATGGCGCCACTTGATGCCCCTGGCTTTTCAATTTTTTTTTTATTTTTTTTAAAATTTTTTTAATATATGTATCATAAATAGAAAAATAATATTTTATTCCCTATCTTCCCCCAATTTCTAAACCAGTTTCGTGAAAAAATTTCTAAACCAGTAAACCCTACTCCATTATGGTATCTCCCTCTTTGCTCCGTCTCTGGTTCTCTTCCTTCCTCACGCTCTCCTTTCCGTCTGCTTCTTGTCCAGTCAGTGGATAGGTAAGTTATCCCCTCTGAAATTTTCATTCAATCGGCCTGAAGTGAAAAGTTGATTTTTATTTCTTGAGTTCCCAATGCAGAATTTTTAAGTATTGCTTGGTTGATTCTGTACCCCAGTTTTATAGGTGAGTCTGTTTTAGGATTTTACGGTCTACGGTTTTCAAAGTTTACTAATTGATGCATTGTGACATTGGGATGAATTTGAAGCTTAGAATTTCAACCTTTCCCAAGTTGCATTGGATACGTTGGAATAAATGCCTTGTTGGTTTTCCTAATTATGCTTTATCTAATTTTATCTTTCTGGATTTTCTTGTGGCACCTATTTACTGTCCCAAGGAAGTGGCTTAGGAGAAATGAGAATTAGTTTACTTTGCTAGAAGAATTTTTCTTGTACAAATTCAATGTTAACAATTAACATCATCTTTCTTTGAGTTCACCAAAAAAATCATCATCTTTCTTTGAATTACTTGGCTGCAATGAAGATTGTCAAATCCGAGTTGCATAATCGAATGGGTGATGAAAAATTGAATAATTCATTATTGTCTTTTGTTGAAAAAGAACTATTAGATGAGGTAAGTGTAGATGAAGTCATGAATTATTTTCAAGAAATGTCGGTACGTCGAAGAGTATTGTAATTGGTAGTTTGAATGCTAAAAAAATATAGTTTGATTATTGTTGCATAATATTTTAATTTTATTTAAATTTCCGCATACCCTGGATTGAAATCATGGTTCCGCCACTGCACACGTCCATTTTGACGCACATTAGCAACAACTATTTTAAGTTGGTGAGCAAAACAATAAATGTAGTATGCATGTTATTTTCTTTTAAAGTGAGTACCTTTAGTCCATTAAACTCACCATGCATGTATATTAGAAGCTTCATCGTATCCTTAACCTCCAAGTCATAATACTGATAAACCATTCTTTGCCCCCAAAAAAAAAAAAATAAAAAATAAAAAAAGAATTATGAATACCATTTTTCAAAGATGATGCGCTAGTGTCATTGACATGCATTATACCAAAAAATCGTTCATTCAATCACTTATTCATGATCAAAACACAATCATATTTGCTCTTCACTATACAATCTCGAGCCTCATCAATCAAAAAGAGAAACAAAAAAAAATTGTCTCCAATTTCCATCAAAATACAATCTCTCATGTTAGGTCCGTTTGCGTGGATAACCAATTAAGTAGTCCTGAAAACTAGTTCAAGCACCTTTCGTGGACACGTTAAACAGTTTAAGAAATTAAGCAGCGGAAAGTAAATAAACTGTAAAAATAAAGAACTCAAGGTTTGTTGACCCAGTTCGGCACATGCCTACATCTGGGGGATACCAATCCAGGAGATTCACTAATTGTTTTGGTTTGATCCTCGATCTAAACAATAGTGAATTGTTTCGCCCAACTCCAATCACCAAGTGGACTGAATTGTCAAACCAAGACACTCCCCCTGTCTTGGTGAAGATCTCCCCGACCTTGCTTCAATCCCTTGAAGGCTCCTCCTTCAAGTTTGCCCTTGGTCGAAACCTGTTGGCGACTCTCCTTGATCTTTTTAGTTAAGCTCTTGAGTTTGACGACTTCCTCGAAACCCTTGATTGAATTTGTCAACTTCAATCAAGCACACTGTAGCTCTCTATCGATCAATCCACCCGAGGAAATGGTTGATCGGATATCTTCTTTCAAAATGATTAAATCACGAACACGGAAGGAATACGATTCTCTCTTCACAAAGCTTTCAATTGCACAAGGGTGTAGGTGAGTAATTCGTCGTACTTATTCAATCCTTGGCCATCCTATTTGAAGAGAATCGACTTTCCTCCATTCTAAGACTGAAGATCTTGTTTCCATAAATATGCGGATCCTTAGAATAGAGTTGCCCAGATTAAGAGATCTTGGTTTCCATACTTCGTGTGCAAGATCTGGGCAGGGAATCAACTAGCCGTTAGGAGTAATACCAGAGCAGATTCGCCAGCATCTCTTCCCTTAATTTGTTTGTCGCCTGCTGATGTGGTTGGTCCAACAAAGTAGTTCGGACATCGGTTGTGAACACATTCACTCAAAACTAGTTCCCAACAATCTCCCCCTTTTTGGCAGAATGTGGGCCAGTTTATAAGTTGGTCCAACCGATGTCTAAACAATAAATACAAGAACAGAATTAAAGAGAACTTCCCATTGATTCCCAACCACCGATTACAAGTATTCCCCAAGGCAAGACAAACTAACCTAATGCTCCGTACAAGTATGCCTATTAGAAATCTAGGAGCATTCACAACAAAACAAGCACATGGCAATCATAATGAAATACAGTATGTAAGAGCACAAAAAATAATTATTACAGGCCATAGTGCGATTGTTCATCAGTTCAAAAGAGTTCATAAAATGCAAAAAAAAACTTTACCCAGCAGCAGCAGCAGAGGTGGTGCAGACTCCTTCCAGAGGTGGTGCAGACTCCTTACTTCAAGTGTCCAGAGGAACCGATCAACACCATCGGTTAGATCAACTTCACTCCCCCTCTGGCACACATTTTGCCCAAAAAGGGCATATCACTCTGAGGCATCAGAGGAATCAGCATCAGACTCGCTGGACTCCTCCTCTGGATTGGTATCCAATGGGTCATCTTCATCCGACCAGACATCAGGAAGCTGCCTGAGCATCTTTTCCGCGGATTGAACCTGCATATGGACTTGAGCTTCCAACACTTTGAGATGATTGATATGGTCAGTGAGATCATCACGGAGCTGGGAAAAGGCATCCTTCGCAGGGATCCTTCCTCCTGGTCCAGCCAGGTCTGGCTTCTTCTTGGCAAAGTTGGCAGAGAGCTTGAAGTCAGCAATATCCTCAGGACGATCATGTTTGCTCCCCATGATGTGAAGGTGCTTCAGGTACTCCGAGATGAGACCAGGGAATGGAAGTGTGGTGTTATACTTCCTCTTGACTTTTCCAGCAAATCCCAGCATTTGTTCAAGCACAAGTGCGCCATAATTGATCTCATATTTCTGGTCTATAGCAAACAACAGTTTACACATGCTTTTTGACACAACAGAATGGTTAGCAGTGGGCATGATATTGTGAGCACACAATTTATACAGCATAGCAAACCTTTGAGTCAGAACTCCTGCACTCAAACCTTTTCCTTGAAATCTTTTCCCTTCCACTCCAGAGAGTGTTTCAGCAATAGTGTTTATAGGGAATTTTGCACCTCGAGAGTAAACAGATTTCAGAGAAGTGCGGGGTACCTGGAGAAAGCGATTCAAGGCTCTGGCTTTGAGTTCAAACAGTTCTCCATGGGCATAGCCAAGTTCGAGCCAGGGGCTCTTGGTGTTGAGGACTTCAGAGCTCAGGTTTGCATAAAAATGCCTAACTAGCTGTCCCTTGTATTGCTTGATCTCAGTTCCCCAAAACAAAAGGGACCTCTCCTCCAGGTACTTGTGCCACCCCATCTCCTCGTATTGTTCCGCAGCAAAGCGAATCTCAGGATGGACCCTCATCTTCTCCAGGACAGTTGAGAAGTAGTGCTTGGACACTTCATAATAGAAGTCAATGGAAATGGCGTTCCCGGCATCAATGATTTCAGGTTCATGGTCCTCGGATGAGGATTCAGCAATCTTTCTTTTCTTGGATCCAGAGGCTTTGACAGAGGTTTCAGGTTCAGAACGAGTCCGCTTTTTGGGTTCAGACTCCTTGGGTGAACTCCTGGCAGGTGGAGTTGGTACTCGTGGCTCAGTCTGTGGTTCAACTTCTTCAACAGAATCTGCTTCAGCATCTTCATCAACTTCTTCTTCGAATTCGCCTTCCTCCTCTTCAGATTCTTCATTGGATTCCTCATCTTCGCTTTGGGTGTCTTGGGACCCCAATTCTTCGGACTTTTCTTCAGTCGGGTGCTCCCCCTTAGTTGGATCAGGGGCATCTTCCTAAAAATGTTCCGTGTCTCCTCCAGATTCTTTGTTTACATCATCATCGGAGCTTGAAGTTTCCTCATCTTCTTCGTCTTCTTCCTGTTCAATTTCGGTTTGAACTGTTTCTTTGACAGGTACAGTTTCCTCAGGTTCTGGTCTCAACATATGCTTTCGCTTTTGACTGGCAGTCCAGACAATTTCTTCAGTGATCAGGTTCACAGCATGGTCCCTTTCATCATCACTTATATCGATCATTGATTCATCTCCAGAGCTTTCATCAGCATCCTCTTGAACATAGTCTGAGTCGAGTTCCTCTTCGTCCAGTGGTTCAGTGACGGGTTCAGTCGCCTTTGGTGAACTGGTGTGAGTAGCTGAGGCAGTGATTTGCAGAGGATCATCAGGGGTTGCTTCAGTAGTGGTGATGGGAGCAGGGTCGGTCACATCACTTGGTTCCACGGCAGCTTTCTTCGCGGGAGTTTTCTTCTTAGGCTTTGTAGTGGACACCTTCTGTGCATCCTTGGTGGTCGCAGATTTTGGGGGTGCAGCAGGTACATTCACCGATTTCGATCCCATGGTTGGCAGATTCTCCAGAATAGAGTCCAAGGGCTTGAGTGCTTTGGCAACTTCTGTCTCCACAAGTTCACTTACGGAGGCGTTCTTCTTTGCAACAGCCTTCTCCTTGGTTTTTGAGGCAGAGACAGCTTTTCCTTTCGTCTTCGGAGCCTCTGAGTCTTTCTTCTTCAAGGCCATGGCACCAGCAACTTCGGCTCGAATGTCGAGAGGATCCTGAACACCACCAGAGGTTCCTCTTTCTCCGGCAGTGGAAGGAGAAGAGGAGTGAAATGGAACAGCAACTAAGGATGGAGTTTCAGAGATGGTCTGCTCCATGATCGCCTTCTGTACAGCCTTCGCACGTCCCTTGGCACTGGACTCCTCGGGTGAGATACCCTTTTTGCTTCTGACAGTCGAGGAGGGGGTCGGGTCTTGTGATTTGGAACCTTGGCTTCCTCGTGTCTTCACCATTGTAGCTGAAAGAAAGAACTTTTGGCAAGAACAAGTGAAGAGGAATATTGGTTTGCTTGTGAAAAAGTAAGAGGGACTGGAGAGATTATATGAGATCGAGAGAAGAAGAATAGCTTAGGGAAATAAGATCACAGACGGATTTGGTAGAGGAGAAAGGAAACTTCCCTTGATTAAAGAAGGAAAGAAGATCACAACTTCCCATAACCATAATCATCACGTTTTTGAACGTGATTTTGCAGGTAACCGTTCCCCGCCTCACGCGCCTGTCACATCAACTTCAAATTTGATTTCAAAATTTTTACTCTTCTTTTCAAGGTATGGATTGGATTCTGCAAATAATGTCTTGAACGAAATATAGTTAGTTCAAATAAAATTTTTAAGGTAATAAAATATATGTACTTAATTGAAATAAGGAAATTTGCAAAAATAAAACTTATTCCACAGATTTAGGGATTTATGTGATCGTGCATAGCCCGAGATCTCTTCTCAATTTTTCGAATCTTTCTCGATCAAGAGCCTTAGTGAAAATATCCGCATGTGGCTCAGTAGTTCCGACATGTTGTAAGGACACTATTCCTTCTTCGACAAGATCCCTTATGAAGTGATGCCTGAGTTTAATGTGCTTTGTTCTCCCATGTTGAACAGGATTTTTGGAGATATTGATCGCACTCATGTTGTCACATAGTATAGTGAGAACTTCTTGATCGATTCCATAATCCAGCATCATTTGTTTCATCCATAGTAGTTGTGCACAACAACTTCCAGCGGCAATGTATTCAGCTTCGGCAGTTGAGAGAGATATAGAGCTTTGTTTCTTGCTATACCAACTAACTAGGTTAGTTCCTATATAGAAGCATCCTCCAGTTGTGCTTTTTCTGTCGTCCGCATCACCTGCCCAATCTGCATCACTATAACCAAGTAATGAAAGATTAGACTATTTAGAGTACCAAATACCAAGATCACTGGTTCCTGAGACATATTTGATCACTCGTTTGGCAGCCTTTAGGTGTGATTCCTTGGGGTCGGCTTGGTAACGAGCACAAACACCTACTGCACAGCTTATGTCTGGTCTACTTGCAGCTAGATATAGAAGGCTTCCGATGATGCTTCGATAGAGTTTCTGATCAACACTTTGACCACTAGGATCTTTGCTCATTTTGTCATTAGTCCCTATAGGCGTTCGAGCTGGTTTGCTGGACTCCATGCCAAACTTCTTAACAATGTTTCGGGCATACTTGGTTTGGCTTAGAAATATTCCATCTTTCTTCTGAGCAACCTGCAACCCAAGGAAATAAGTTAGTTCTCCTACCATGCTCATTTCAAACTCCTTACCCATTATTTCGATGAACTGGTCTTTGAGCACATGGTGTGTTGATCCAAAAACAATGTCATCGACGTAGACTTGAGCAATGAGGATCCCTTTGTTCTCTCTTTTGATAAAAAGAGTCTTGTCCAAGCTTCCTCTTTCGAATCCATGTTCAAGCAGGTACTTGGAGAGCCTTTCGTACCAAGCCCTAGGAGCTTGTTTCAACCCATAGAGTGCCTTATTGAGCTTGTAGACATGTTGAGGATGATGGGGATCTTCAAACCCTTTAGGCTGTTCTACGTACACTTCCTCATTCAGCCAACCATTTAGGAAGGCACTTTTAACATCCATTTGATAAAGTTTGAATCCTAGCGAGCATGCGATGGACAGTAGGAGTCGGACTGCTTCAAGTCTTGCTACAGGTGCAAATGTTTCACTGAAGTCGACACCTTCGCCCTGGGTGTAACCCTGAGCAACTAACCGAGCTTTGTTCCTTGTAATATTCCCTTTTTCATCACTTTTGTTGCGGAAGATCCACTTGGTTCCGATTATGTTCTTGTCTTGAGGTCTTTCAACTAGGGTCCAGACTTCATTTCTTTCGAACTGGAGTAGTTCATCCTGCATAGCATTTATCCAGTGTTCATCTTGAAGCGCTTCTTCAACTCTTGAGGGTTCGATCTTTGAAGTATAGCAGTGCAAGCCCGCTAGCTCTTTAAAGTCGATCTTTTTCCCTCGAGTCTTTCTCCTTTCATTTACATCACCAATAATGTCTTCAGGGTCATGATGCTTGTGAATGCGTCCATTTAGATCCTTTTGAGGTTCTGCTTCTCGTGACAAGGTGTCCATGATCGGCGTGTGGACTCTTTTGGTGCACTGGTCATCAGACGGTGAAGCTGCACTATTTTGATCATTCTGACCGCTAGGAGTTTCATCATCATGAGGTGGAACATCCTCTTTGCTGGTCACATCTTCTATGGTCACATTTGTGGACTCCAGTACTTTCCTTGTCTTAGGAAGATATACTCTGTATGCACGACTTGTGGTAGAGTATCCCACAAATATTCCTTCATTGCTTTTTTCTTGAAACTTCCCAACATGTTCCCTGTCATTTAGAACAAAACACTTGCTACCAAAAATATGGAAATAAGTAATTGAGGTCTTTTTACCATTCCAAATCTCATATGGAGTCATAAGAGAGTTTGGCCTTAAGTAGACTCGGTTTATGGTGCAGCATGCTGTGTTCATGGCTTTGGCCCAAAGAAATTCAGCCACTTTCTTTGAGTTGAGCATCACCCTAGACATTTCTTGTAGGGTTCGATTTCTTCTTTCGACTACTCCGTTTTGTTGAGGTGTTTTTGGTGCCGAATATTCATGCTTAATTCCATGTGTTGCACAATATTCCTCAAAGAATTGATTTTCGAACTCTCGTCCATGATCACTTCGAATACGTTTCACCTTGGTGTCCTTTTCGGTCATGAGTCGATTGCACAGCTTCTCGAAAGCTTTGAATGTGTCGCCTTTTTCCCTGAGAAAATCTATCCAAGTGTACCTGGAGTAATCATCGATACATACAAAAATATATTTTTTACCTCCCAAACTTTCAACTTCCATTGGACCAATAAGATCCATGTGCAGTAGGTCAAGACACTTGGTTGATCCAGGGAGTTCCGACAGTTTGTGTGAACTCCTGTGCTGTTTGTTCTTGGCACACTCGTTGCAGAGAACTGCATTTGATTTTTTGAATTGAGGAAGACCTTTGACTGCCCCGGTTCTGCTGAGTTTGATAAAATCTTTAAAGTTGAGATGTCCAAGCTTTTCATGCCACAGTGTGATGTGATCCTTTCCTGCAGCTGCACCAAAATTGCAAGTATGAACAAGATGATAGCAATTATTCTTTGAGCGCAAACCTCTCATAATGCATTCTTGATCTTGATTGAGCACTTGACAATCTTTCTTGGTAAACTGCAACACAAGGTCCTCATCACACAACTGACTGATGCTTATCAAGTTAGTTTGGAGTCCATCGACAAGGAAAACAGGAGACAGTTCCTTCGAGCCATTGTTCTCAATGGTCCCTTGTCCAACTAGGGCACCCTTTTTTCCATCTCCAAATACAACGAATCCTCCATCAATCTCTTTGTAGTGTTTGAGCAGACTCCTTTCACCTGTCATGTGTTTGGAACATCCACTGTCGAAGTACCATACTTTGTCCGCAGCATTCTTCTTTTGTGAAAGAAAGGCAACTTGACATTTGTTCTGAATTTTAGGAACCCATTCGCACTTGATGGAGATCAGCTTCATCTTGATTTTGTCATTTGGCCAGATGATAGGTTTCCCTGTTTGTAGATCTTTTACCAAAATCCCACAGTTCTTGGTTTTGTGGCCTTCAAGCTTGCAATAATCGCATCTGAGTGGGATTGGAGGTGGTGGTCTTCTTGTCCATTTGTTTCTACCTACAGGATGGAATGATTTCTTGATAGTTCGGGGTTCACTTAGCATTCCTCCGGACACAAACTTGCTTTTCTTTTCTCCTTTTGAAGTTGAAGCCTGGTATCCCAAGCCTTGTTTGTTGTTGCTCGGCCTTCCCATAGCAATTACATCATCTAACTTGGCTTTTCCTTTGTTTAGAGCCGCCAGAGTACTTTCTGCTTTGGCCAGTTTGTCTTGAACTTCGGTGAGTTCTGTGTGAAGAGCGTCTTTCTTTCCAAGCATACTATAGTACCATAGTTTATAGTCAACTTTTTCAACCTCCAGTTCCTTGTTTTCTTTCTGAAGCTCAACATTTTTCTCACGTAATTCGTTTACCAGTTCAGACAGTTCTGTGGACACCTTTTCAAGTTCCTGATTTCTGCTAGTGAGGCTCTGGAGTTGTTCCTTTAGGTTTCCATTCTCAACATGTAATTCTACTGACTCAGCAATGGATATTTCCAGCTTCTCGAAAGTTTCTTCGTAGAGATCATTAAGTTTACTGATGCTTTCATCTTGGTTCCTAGCAAAAGAGTGAACCATGTTAGAGGAAACCATATTGACTGAGTTGGTACCCATACCTGTCTCGGGTTCATCATCACTGTCCGAATCCCATGTGCCGACAAAGGCTACTCCATAGTTTACACCATGTTCATTAGACTCTTTCTCATCTTCAGAGTCACTGAATGTTGCTTGATAGGATTTGCTGGACTCCTTTGGCCTGAGGTTGGCACAGTCTTTTTTCATATGGCCTCTTCCCCCACATTCAAAGCAGATGATCTCATTGTCATCCTCAATCCTTGAAGATTTTAGTTTATTTTTGTCGAGAGACTTCGAGCCTTTCTGAGTGGATTTTGAGTTTGATGTCCCGGCATCCTTCTTCATGGAGGAGTTGAATCTAGATCTTCGGTTCTTGATGATCTGATTTAGTCTTTTGGATAGCATGGCCAATTCTTCTTCGTCACTCAAGTCATCATGAACTTCCATGGAGAAGTCTTCCTCATCCTTGGTCACGGATTTGAATGCTACTGGTTTACTTTTGGTCCTGGGACAGTGATCCATTTCCCATGATTGTAGGATTCCCATTAGTTCATCAACCTGCAATTTATCAAAGTCTTTGTATAGTTCAAGTGCTGCGACCTTTGCATTGAACCTTTCCGGAAGCGTCCCTTTTGTTTTGGGGAACTGAGATCAAGCAATACAAGGGACAGCTAGTTAGGTCCAATACAATTGCTCTGATACCAATTGTTAGGTCCGTTTGCGTGGATAACCAATTAAGTAGTCCTGAAAACTAGTTCAAGCACCTTTCGTGGACACGTTAAACAGTTTAAGAAATTAAGCAGCGAAAAGTAAATAAACTGTAAAAATAAAGAACTCAAGGTTTGTTGACCCAGTTCGGCACAAGCCTACATCTGGGGGATACCAATCCAGGAGATTCACTAATTGTTTTGGTTTGATCCTCGATCTAAACAATAGTGAATTGTTTCGCCCAACTCCAATCACCAAGTGGACTGAATTGTCAAACCAAGACACTCCCCATGTCTTGGTGAAGATCTCCCCGACCTTGCTTCAATCCCTTGAAGGCTCCTCCTTCAAGTTTGCCCTTGGTCGAAACCTGTTGGCGACTCTCCTTGATCTTTTTAGTTAAGCTCTTGAGTTTGACGACTTCCTCGAAACCCTTGATTAAATTTGTCAACTTCAATCAAGCACACTGTAGCTCTCTATCGATCAATCCACCCGAGGAAATGGTTGATCGGATATCTTCCTTCAAAATGATTAAATCACGAACACGGAAGGAATACGATTCTCTCTTCACAAAGCTTTCAATTGCACAAGGGTGTAGGTGAGTAATTCGTCGTACTGATTCAATCCTTGGCCATCCTATTTGAAGAGAATCGACTTTCCTCCATTCTAAGGCTGAAGATCTTGTTTCCATAAATATGCGGATCCTTAGAATAGAGTTGCCCAGATTAAGAGATCTTGGTTTCCATACTTCGTGTGCAAGATCTGGGCAGGGAATCAACTAGCCGTTAGGAGTAATACCAGAGCAGATTCGCCAGCATCTCTTCCCTTAATTTGTTTGTCGCCTGCTGATGTGGTTGGTCCAACAAAGTAGTTCGGACAGGTTGTGAACACATTCGCTCAAAACTAGTTCCCAACATCTCACATCTTCCTTTTCACGTTTGTTAGAAATTTGGGTAATTGATTCTAGCAATAAGATGATAAGCCTTGTTTACAATTTTAGATAGTAGGCCGAAGCTTATTAATTTATTTTATTTAAAGTGAAAGAGCATATAGTCCTGTGCTTAAAAAGTCTCCACTAAGAATTACAATGAAGCCTAGTATCTTTTTTTTTTGTTGTTTTGTTTTTTTTTTGTTTTTTCTATTTTTCCCATAGCATAAATTACAAAAAAAAAAATATATATTTCCTGTTTTAGAAAAATTGCAACTTTGGGTTAGTTGCAAGTATTAACATACACACATTAAGTTAAAGTTTTATCATAGTTATAAAAGTTAAAATATAGCCATCTGAGATCTTGCTAGATTCGCCAGGTCGTGTAGTTTCTAAATATCAAACTTTTAGAATTTTTACTTATACCGAACTTAAATTATTAATGATTTAAAATGTACATTGAACTACGTTTATTGTGAATCTGTAACAATAAAATAGAATGGAGACTATTCTATCATAACTAAAATTCACACAGTTAAAAATTAATAGCAAATTTTGAGTTTTAAGGACTGCCGCCCCCAAGCACCCCCTCTTTGTCCATCACTGTTCAATCGTTAGGCTTGATTCCACACATACTTCATCACTTAGGACAACCCTTGTTTTTGGTACTTGAACTAGTAGAGCCAAAAAAAGAAAAAAAAAAAAAAAATCCTGCAACGATCTTTTCGAGGAGTATGACCCTCGTAGGAGTAGCACTCCCACTAAGACTAGTTATATCCATGATCCCATCCCAAGAGACCCAACCTCCACATAGGCATTTTTTAAAAAAAAATAAAACAAAAAAAAATTAAAATGAAGATGGTTGGGGGATGATGGTCGACCAATGCCCAACCAAAGACCACTTGGTCTCTTTCTTTGGGCCAATGGGATGGATACACTTGTCTCCATTCTATTGGTCAAGTAATTTTTTTAAATTTATATAATAAAATGATTATATCTTTTATATAGATAAATAAATAAAATTTTTTAATATACCAAATTTTATAATTTTTCATTCTCTACAAATAGAGACCACTCTTGATATATTTTTGTTAAATACATAATATATCAATTTTGATATATTTAACTCATTTTAAAATTTACAGAAAATAAAAATAAATAAAAAATATATTATTATTTTAGATTTTTTATTCTTTACAAGTAAAACTAAAATATTTATATTTTTGATACATTATTTTTTTTTATATTTCAAACTAATCTAAAATGTATAAATTAAAATAATTATTTATAATATTGTGGTTGGATGGTTGGGTGGTTTATTGATAAAGTATATAAAATTTGGGTGGTTGAGTTGGGATGGATATTGATGAGTTGGAGGAGAGAGAAATTAATAAAATAATGAGATGGTTGGATGGTTGGGTGGTTGGGTTGGTTATGGAGATTGGTAGTCTAACCGTCCTCCAAAATCATTTTGCCCTAATTTCTACACGCAATTGCGATTGCTGCATCATCAACACGACAATTGATTATGGTTCGCACCGGTTTGTGATTGGAGGAGAAGCATGATGCTGATTTCAAGCCGTCGCAGAACCTGGTTAATTACGGTTTCTTCCTCCGGAAATCCTAAACAAGAGCCGCCGCCGCCGCCGCCGCATTCGTCTGCAAACAAGGATCTAGGGCACCTACCCGGTTAGTACCCATCTCGTGAAATACTAGTACTACTAGATTATTGTATACTGGTAGGGATTTCGGAGCCGCAAGCGCCGCCCGGTTACAGATTGACCGAGACGGCGTCGGAACGGCCGATTTGGGAACACTGAATTACTTACTTGCCATACCACCACCGATTCAACTCGAAGTAGAGATTCAAGATGAGTTCATCATCGGAAACAATTATCCCATCCAAGGAATCGAGAAAAATGACTGACAATCAGCCGATCTTGATGAATCTACCACCAGAGATCATCCTCGATATCCTCTCAAGACTTCCCATTCGAACCATTTTAAGGTGCAAATGCGTGTGCAAACAGTTGCTTGAGCTGATCACAAGTGCAGCTTTCGCTGAGCTCCACCTTCCCCGATCAACCCCTAGCCTAATTATCCAACATACTAGCGATTATATGTTGCACATTTTCGAATTTGAGGATGAGGTAAAGGTTGAACACCATTATCTTCATTATAAGCACTTGATGGAATTTGACCCCAGAGCTATTATTACCTTGCCTGTTGCTTATATATGTGTGGTAGGTTCTGTCAATGGCTTGCTTTGCTTGGCTGTTAACTACTATGAAACCTTTTACATATGTAATCCAATCACATGTGAGTATATAGCTCTACCAGAGCCTAGAGAGGTTCTTGATGGATCCGCAGTGGTGGGCGTGTGTGGATTCGGTGTGAGCTCATCTAGTGGAGAATACAAATTGGTTAGGATTACCCATGAACCTTCAGATTCTCCTTCAGGGAGTGTTCCAGATCTCAAGTGCGTGATTTACACCCTGGGAACAGGATCATGGAGAAGCATTACAGTGGGAATCACATTCAAATTGAACAGTTTGTCTCCACATGTCTTTCTGAGTGGAAGTCTTCACTGGCTGGTAGGAGATGCAGAGGGATACTCATTCATTGCTTGCTTCGATCTTGAAACAGAGTTGTTTAACTCGTTTCCACGGCTTCCATTTTCATTGCGTTTTCAAGGATATGGGAGCTTGGGGATCTTGGGGGACTGTTTATTTGTATGTGACTACTACCCAGATGGAGAAATTGTCATATGGTCTATGAAGGACTACGGTGTTGGGGAATCTTGGACTAAAGAATATGTTATCAACATGGAAGTAGGAGATCTTTTTTGGATGGTTTACGAAGGTGTTAGGCCTTTAAAGTTCTTTAAAGACGGCGTCATCTTGTTTCTCTGTGAAGAATATGGTGTATTCTGTTACTCTACAAAGACTGAAACTGCCGCAGATGTACATTTGTTTGAGTGGACTGAAGATGGTTTGATTGCTGGAATGCTTCATGCCTCGAGTCTTTTGTCGCTCAAGAGATTTGACAAGGAGAATGTGGCTTCTTTGGGATATTGAATGTGAAATATGGTGCGATGTTGAGGACATATTTAGTTTTTCATGCAATCATTTCAATCTGCATTGAATTACAGAGATCAATGTCAGATTAATCTTTCAATGAATTTTAGAGATCAATGTCAAGATGAAATTTTGAATGTGTTATGTAGGTTTAAATTATCTCGTGATCCAAAAGCCTCTTGATAAGGGGAATATGTTGGTAAATTATCTTGTTAAATTACAGAGAGACTATGAATGCGTAATGAAATTTGGATCCTATTCTCTAATCAAAGTGTTCTGTTCCTAGTGGTTGATATTTTTGAGATGATGTTCCCAGTATTAACACTGCTTTTGTGTTCTGCTTACTCTGGAAAAAAAGTATATATGTTGCAACATGATTGGGGATTCCTCAATGCCACTCTCCTGAAGGTGGTGTCCATCCTGGTTTTGTTTAAAGCTTATTTAGAGTTTTGTCATCTCAGTTTCCTTCTCAATCCTTGTAAATGGAAAGCCTGGTGACACCATCTATCCTAACCAATTTGTATTTGTATTCTCAAGGACTCTTTTGGCTCATTAAAAAGAGCCTCCAGAATAACAAATTCCATGGCATGGCATCCACCTTTTGGAAAGAGGTTCAACAGTTTATCACCTTCTCTCTGCAGATGATACTCTTATATTTGGCCGTTCAAAGTGTGATGAAGCTGAGGATTACACTCTGTGCCCTCAACCTTTGAACATTCCTCTCGTCAAGATATTAATAAAAATCAATTAGCTCTCTTCTTCAACATTGGAACCTCAATCCCTACTAGATGAATAATCTGCTCCATTCTTAATGTCAATGAGAGACTCTTGATTCATCACTGCACCACTTAGGACTACCCTTGTTGTTGGTACTTGGTAGAGAAAAAAAAAGAAAAAAGAAATTTAAATCCTTCTGTTGGATCAAAGAAAAGTTTGGCATAAGGTTATGGCCTATGGGTGGAGTGAGCGCCAGTTATCTGCTGCTGGCAAATTATTCCTCATGGAGGCTGTTGTTTACATTTTCAGGTCTCTGACATCATTGAATGGAACTCCCTTATTACTGGAATAAGCCTCTCGTTATGGCTAATTTCAACCGCTTTAATTTGATGCTAATAGAATCATTTCCCTCCCCTTTTGCCTCCATTGCACCCCTGATGCTTTGATTTGGATATTCTCTAAGAAGGGATTCTACTCTGTCAAAAGTGGTTAATTACAATGCTGCTTTGGCAGCTTCTAGTTCATCCCAATCTTGGCCTTTTGCTGTGTTTTTTGTGGTTACAAGATCTTTCTTTGGCAACTTGGCCATAACATTTTGGATACTCAGGTGAACATTTCTTCTAGGATCAAGGATTTGCCTTCTCGATTTCTTATTTTGGCTACTCCGGTTAACATTGTGGCATGTTGAAGACAGGTTTTCATGCAAATGCATTTCAATCTGCATTGAATTTAATTCGTGAGATGAATTTCAGATTGATCTTTCAAATTTGTTATAAGAAAGCTAACACTATACTTTCCTACAACATATTCATATTTTCCAATTTCCAAGGTCACTATACTTGGCTCCCGAATGGCTTGCTAACCTTCCGATAACTTCAAAATCGGATGTGTACAGCTATGGAATGGTTCTGTTGGAGATTGTGAGCGGGAAAAGGAACTTTGAGGTCTCGGCAGAGACTAATCACAAGAAATTCTCGGTGTGGCTTACGAGGAGTTTGAGAAGGGCAACGTTGAGGCGATTGTGGATAAAAGAATTGACAGGAATGAGGAGGTGGATATGCAGCAAGTGGTAAGGGCTGTGGAAGTGAGTTTTTGGTGCATTCAAGAGCAGCAATCCCAGACGCCTTTGATGGGGGAAAGTTGTTCAAATGCTGGAAGGGATTGTTGAAATCGACCGGCCTCCGGCTCCCAAGGCTGCTGTAGAAGGAGGTTCTGTTGGTGGCTCGAGTCTGACAACCACAAACAGCGTTCTATCGACTTCTGCGCCTTCATTACGAATGCCATCCTCGTCGTCATCCCTCCCGGTTACTGGAGTTTCAACCACTGCCTCTGGTAAAGCAAGGGGAAAGAGCATTGTTTTCGGTACAACCGTCCCAGATAAAGTGAGGTTTGAATGGAACATTGCAGCTGCCTGCGAAAACTGGACAAGTAAAGAGAGCATACAATTAGTCTGATTCATTCAAGAGGCCACACTAGCTCGATAAACTTGTTTCAATTCCATCTGTTATTTATATTAAAGTGATGTTTGTCATTGCAAATTGTAATGATATTGCCATTGACTTGCCTCAGTGATCCCATCTATATATTACTTCTATTTGTCATCATGTAATAG